>JBBMOL010001202.1:0-45859 GCA_037954665.1 Laguncularia racemosa
GTGCTTCAACTCAGCAAAGAACCGCTTCTTTTGCTAATAAGTTTTGTCACTCGGGAGTATTCTACAAACAAGGTAATTTGCAAAATCAGCAAACCAAGGCTCAGAATTAATACTTACCTTGTTAATCTGATACAATCCTTCCACCGGAAAAGCATCATCAATCTCTTCTTCTTTCAATTCCTCCAAGTATGGGTTCTCCAAGCGAGAGAGATGATCAACAGCTAAGTTTTCAGCTCCCCTCTTGTCCCTAATCTCCAGATCGAACTCTTGTAGAAGCAATATCCACCGGATGAGGCGCGGTTTCACATCTGTCATGGACAAAAGGTAACTAAGAGCTGAATGGTCAGTGTAAACAATTACCTTGGACAAAATCAAATATGACCAAAACTTATCAAACGCAAAAATCACAGCTAGAAGTTCCTTCTCGGTCGTGGTGTAGTTCTCCTGAGCACCTGTGAGGGTTGTCGAGTCTAATTTTGAATTTTCCCCATTCCTAATCTGATCTAAACTAGACCCTATGCTCATCTAATATAGATCCTCGACTTGAGTTAGGAATTTCGTTTGATTTTTGGAGTCGCCACCCAACTGTTATTGGGAAATATTGAATTAAGACTAAAGGAGCGGATTAGTCTTAATTTAGACCACTAGTCGTTGTTATTTCCTCTTCTCGTTTTGTGAAAAGAGGAAAAGGGAAAACCAGAGTTTCTAAGTCCAGAGGCTAACCAATTAAAACCTTTACGGTTACCACCTAATCTCCTGAAATTGATCTTATTTAAAAATGTGCTTCATTGTGTTTCTGTTACTTTCTATTATGTTTTTGAGTTATTTCAAGAAAATGATTTTTCATTCATTTTATGGGTTGACCCGAATGGGTGCCTACGTACCTGCTACTCAGGATCAAACAAGCCGTAGTTCGCTTTTCTGAAAACTTTAAGTGGGTTTGTGGATTTTAATTTGAAAATCTCTTTCGATTTATGTTTTTACCATTTTTTGGGATTTTTTCTGAAAAAATCTAAGCCTAAGTTTTAATTTGATTTTGAAAATGATTTTTAGGGAAAAACATCCATTTTGGATTTATTTTTGAGAAAATGGATTTTTCTAAGTTCTAAAACTCATTCATTTTTCTTTTTGAATTTTTATTAATTTTTATGATTTTCTATGATTTTTTTATAATTTTTTTTTATTTTTTATTAAATTTTCTATAATTTTTGTGAATTTTTTAAAGATTTTATCCTAAGTTAATATCTATCCTATTTTGAGATCTAAAGTTTTATTATTTTCCTAATATTTTTTTTTATTTTTCTACATTTTATTTTTTTACTTTTTTATTTTTCTACATTATTAAATTCTAGAAAAATCTAATTTCTACATTTTCTTATTTATTAAAAATAAAACATAAATCAATAAATAAATAACTGACAAAATAACAAATAATAAATAAATAAATAAATAAAATAAATTAATTAATTAAATAAAATAAAAAAAATTCGGAAAATCCGACTTACCTGGATCCGGGTCGGTGCGTGGGTTGGGTCGGTCGGGTCGGATCGGTCGGATACGGCGGCGGAGGGTGCTCGTTCACAGCTTTCCGGCGGCCTTTTGCAGCGGGTGAGGTGTCGAATCCTAGCTTCTCGAGGGTGCTGAATCCAATAGTGGTGGTGGTTCACTCCCAGATCGCCTCCTGGTGGTGGTTCAACTCCGGTCGGTGCTCGCGGTTTTGGGCTCTTCTCCGATGCTCTCCGATTTGCACTCTTTCCTCACTTTCTCTCAATTGTGATTCGTCTTTTGGCTTCCTCCCTCCGATTCCTATTTATAGGCACTTGAAACCGAGCTGGATAAGCTCGGATTTCCTCCGATCGAAGCTAATTGGATTTTCGATTAAAAACCAACTTCGATTTGTGTAAATCCTTTGATTTGTTGCGATTTGATTCCAATTAGATAATGTTTATCTTATTTATGTTGAAGATATGTTGGATTTGTGCAAAAAATCGAATCGAAACGGTCGAAATTCGAATTTTCTCTTCCGCCGGCGATCTCGAACCCGAGGTAGACGACAATCACGCGCCCTGCATGTGCGCTCCCTCCAGCCAATCGGATGCTGCCACGTGTCTTGGATAAGTGAAAAAATTGCAAAACGCGAAAACTGCTCCTCCCGCGATTCAAACCCACGACCGAGCCTCCCTGCGCGCGCCTTAACCCGTTGTCTGGACCAGCTGGGCTAGCCCATTTTCCTTATTTTCTTTTATTCGCAAATTGCATATATGCAATGCGATTTTTTTATTTTTTTGTATTTTTTGAAATTTCAAAAATTTGTAAAAATTATTTATTATTTATTATTGCCATTTCTGAAATCATTTTTCAAAATTGATGTTTTTTCCTATTTATTTTTATTTTTTGAATATTTTTAATTATTTATGCAAAATTAAGGAAAAATTGAAAAAAATTGGAAATTGATTATTATTGATTATTGTGGATTCCTAGGGCAAAAATGGGGTGTTTACAGCTGCCCCTCTTTGTAATAAAGTTTGAAAAACTTGACTACAAAGACAAAAAAGAAAAGACGCCATTTTTGGCCTCTTAAATAGGTTTTTGGTAGGAAAATGCTCCATGAGCTAATAATCCCACGATTTAAGATGGTCCTAACAATTTAGAGTAATGTTCTTTCCCAAAAAGTGCTTTATGGCTACTAATTGGCGACAAGACACATCTGAAGCATTGTGTAGGAATGTATGAGAAATAATGATAGGAAGCATCTTATCAAACTTGCAACCTTAGAAAGAAAATTTACTCAGGAAGCGCCCTTATGAGCTGGCTACCTGTCAACAGAAGCGTCTTGCTAGACTAGCAACTGTTTGGAAGAATATTTCCGAAAAGTGCCCCAAGAGCTGACTAATCGGGAGAGTTTAGGAAAGTGCCCCTCATGGGCTGACTAACCTTGAATTGAATGCCTCAAAAAGTGCCCCCTATGGGCTAACCTTGAGGTAAATTTTTAGGAAAGTGCCCCCTATGGGCTGACTAACCTATGATAGAAATGTCTCAAAAAGTGCCCCTTATGGGCTGACCATGACAACAAATTTTTAGGAAAGTGCCCCCTATGGGCTGACTAACCTGGAATTGAATTGTCTCAAAAAGTGCCCCCTATGGGCTGACTAACCTGGAATTGAATTGTCTCAAAAAGTGCCCCCTATGGGCTGACCATGAGAACAAGGTTTTAGAAAAGTGCCCCCGATGGGCTGACCATGAGAACAAGGTTTTAGGAAAGTGCCCCCTATGGGCTGACTAACCTGGAATTGAATTTGTTTCAAAAAGTGCCCCCTATGGGCTAACCATGAGAACAAAGTTTTTAAGAAAGTGCCCCCTATGGGCTAACTAACCTGGAATTGAATTTGTCTCAAAAAGTGCCCCTTATGGGCTAACAATGAGAACAAAGTTTTAGGAAAGTGCCCCCTATTGGCTGACTAACATGGAATTGAATTGTCTCAAAAAGTGCCCCCTATGGGCTAACCATGAGAACAAAGTTTTAGGAAAGTGCCCCCTATGGGCTGACTAACCTGGAATTGAATTGTCTCAAAAAGTGCCCCCTATGGGCTGACCATGAGAACAAGGTTTTAGGAAAGTGCTCCCGATGGGCTGACCATGAGAACAAGGTTTTAGGAAAGTGCCCCCTATGGGCTGACTAACCTGGAATTGAATTTGTTTCTAAAAGTGCCCCCTATAGGCTAACTATGAGAACAAAGTTTTTAAGAAAGTGCCCTATAGCTAACTAACCTGGAATTGAATTTGTCTCAAAAAGTGCCCCTTATGGGCTAACCACGAGAACAAAGTTTTAGGAAAGTGCCCCCTATTGGCTGACTAACCTGGAATTGAATTGTCTCAAAAAGTGCCCCCTATGGGCTAACCATGAGAACAAAGTTTTAGGAAAGTGCCCCCTATGGGCTGACTAACCTGGAGTTAAATTGTCTCAAAAAGTGCCCCCTATGGGCTGACCATGAGAACAAAGTTTTAGGAAAGTGCCCCCTATGGGCTGACTAACCTGGAATTGAATTTGTCTCAAAAAGTGCCCCCTATGGGCTAACCATGAGAACAAAGTTTTGGGAAAGTGCCCCCTATAGGCTGACTAACCTAATGTAAAAATGATATCTAGAAAGGTGCCTTTATAGACTGACCTTGGAAGAGATCTAGGGAAGTGCCCCTTTTTGGGCTGACTACCCTATTAAGGGGAATGTTTAGACAAATGCCCCACTATGGGCTGACTCATTTTGTGCTTTTGAATATGCTTTCTACAGCCTGAACTAAATGATGTGATGATGTGATAATAGTTATTTATTTTAATATGCTTTCCAGTTTATCGTGGGTAGTAACTAAACAACCAAACCTTCGTGCTGGATTGCTTCTGCTTCATTTCCTCTTATCTTCACACGGGGTTGAAAATTTTGATGTGCTCCCTTTCTTTATGCGCAAGGCTCTTTTGACGGTAATGTTACTCTACTAATGCACTATGTTCTAATGCTCAAAAGTAGATAGAATTATATCACAAACTATATTAATATTCATTATCATTTTAGTGTTTATCTTTCATTAGTGAGGTGGTGGGTAATGTGTTTAGGAGTATTTGTTGTGATGATAATTGATTGTTGATCATTCAGGAATATTAACTTTGCTTGTAAAAAGTAAAAACTCGACTCGACGAAACTTATATCGAACATTGGCTTTCATAAGCATTGGCAAAATTTCAATTTCCTTGCCTAATGATAGTACATCTTTACAGCATCTGTGTTAATGGGGTCTCTCAATTCTGGACCATCCATTTGAGTTAATATCAGAGCACCTCCTGATAAAACCTTTTTCACCACATAAGGGCCTTCGTAGTTTGGGGTAAATTTCCCTCTGGAGTCTTGGGCATTCGGAAGAACCTTCCTTAGTACCAGATCCCCCTCTTTAAAGTACCGAGGTCTCATCTTCTTGTTAAATGCTCGGGCCATTCTTTGTTGGTAACACTGGCCATGACATAGTGCGGTAAGCCTTCTTTCATCAATCAGATTCAGCTGATCAAGCCTCTTCTTTACCCAGTTCGATTCGGTTAACTGATTTTCTGACAAGATTCTGAATGAGGGTATCTCAACTTCAACTGGTAGCACTGCTTCAGTACCATATACTAATGAGTAAGGGGTAGCTCCCGTAGATGTTCTTATTGAAGTCCTATAATCCATGAGAGCAAACGGTAACATTTCATGCCAATCTTTGTAAGTTGTTGTCATTTTCTCGATGATCTTTTTTATATTTTTATTAGCTGCTTCTACTGCCCCGTTCATTTGAGGTCGGTAGGGAGTTGAATTTCTGTGGTTTATGTGGAATTGTAGACATAAACCTATCATCGATTTGTTGTTGAGATTGGTACCGTTGTCGGTGATGATGGACTCAGGAACTCCATATTAGCTGCTTCTACTGCCCCGTTCATTTGAGGTCGGTAGGGAGTTGAATTTCTGTGGTTTATGTGGAATTGTTGACATAAACCTGTCATCGATTTGTTGTTGAGATTGGTACCGTTGTCGGTGATGATGGACTCAGGAACTCCATATCGGGCTATTATGTCCCTTTTCAAGAAGCGGACTATTACCCCTTTTGTGACATTGGCATATGATGAAGCTTCTACCCACTTGGTGAAGTAATCAATCGCTACCAGTATGAATCTGTGGCCATTAGATGCTGTCGGAGTGATAAGGCCTATTATGTCGATTCCCCACATGGAGAATGGCCATGGTGCTGATAACAAGTGTAGCTCGTTGGGCGGAGCATTTATCTGGTTTGCGTAGACTTGACACAAATGACAGTGCTTGACATATTTTATGCAATCCGATCCCATAGTCAACCAATAATATCCTAACCTCATGATTTTTCGAGCCAACATGTAGCCATTCATATGAGGTCCACATACTCCTTCATGTACTTCTTTCATCAGTTCGCATGCTTCATCTTTGTCTACACATCTCAACAGGGTGGTATCAGATGATCTCTTGTAAAGTATGGACCCACTTAATAGGAAATGGCTTGCTAACCTTCTAAGTGTTCTTTGGTCATTCTTGCTAGCCATTTCGGGGTATTTACCTTCTTGGAGAAAGGTCTTGATATCGTGATACCAGGGTTTGTCATCTTGTATCTTTTCCATTGTTAAACAGTAGGTGGGCCGACTTTCGATGTCTATTTTCATCGGTTGAAACTTCAGTTCCCCCTGTTATCTGGATCATAGATGCTAGTGTGGCTAGTGCATCTGCGAACTGATTTTGAGTTCTTGAGATGTATGTGAAAGTGATTGCCTTGAATTTTTCAATTAGCTCTGTCAAGTGTTGATGATATGGTACCTGTTTGGGGTCTTTAGTCTTGTATTCCCCTCTTGTCTGTAGTAGATGAGCGACGAATCTCCATATACTTCTAACTCGCGGATTCCCATTTGGTAGGCCATTTTGAGGTCGAGAATACATGCTTCATATTCTGCGATGTTATTGGTATAGGAAATTTAAGTCTCGTCGCTGCAGGGAATTGAGTGTCGTCCGGGGATATCAATACTACCCCAACCCCACAGCCGAATACATTGGCAACTCCATCGAAAAATAGTCTCCATTTAGCATTCTACCCTATCCCAAAGTCTTCTACCGGCCTATCTTCCACTATCAATATATTCTCATCCGGAAATTGGGCCTGTAGTTCTTGGGAATCTGTCTCGATAGGGCGTTCCGCCAATTGGTCGGCTAAGGCTTGCCCTTTCATTGAGTTCTAATTTATGTATGTGATGTCGAACTGGATAGGAGCATTTGCCACTTAGAGATTCTCCCAATCAGAGCTGGCTTCTTGCCAAGTATTTCAAGGGATCATGTCTTGTCAGCAGCTCAATTATGGTAGTAAAGGGTATATTGCCTTAGTCGATGCATGACCCAGATTAAAGCACAACACGTCTTCTCCACCTCTGAGTACCTCTGTTCCCCATCTGTGAACTTCTTGCTCAGATAATATATGGAACGCTCTCTTCCCTCTTCATCTTTCTGCCCCAGCACACATCCCATGGATTCAGGGAGTATAGTGAGGTATAAGAATAAGGGCTTTCCTTGCTTCGGGACTATCAAGATCGGAGGTTTTATAAGATAGTCTTTGATTGTCTTGAATGCCTCTTCGCATTCGTCGTCCCATTCTATTGTGGCATTCTTCTTCAACAGATGGAATAACGGCCGGTATTTGTCGGTGAGCTGTGAGATAAATCGAGCTATATAATTTAATCTTCCAGTAAGCTTCTTACTTCTTTAACGGAGTGTGGGGAAGGTAGTTCTAATATGGACTTTACCTTGTCAGGGTTGATTTTAATGCCCTCCTGGCTTATGACAAACCTTAACAATTTCCCCGTTATGACCCCGAAAGTACATTTTTCTAGGTTTAACTTGAGCTGGAATTTTCTCAATCATTTGAACAGTTTTCTTAAGATATCTATATGGCTTTCTCCTTCTTTGGATTTGGCTATCATGTCATCTACATATACTTCAACTTCTCGATGCATCATATCGTGAAGTATAGGACCATGGCTCTCTGATACGTTACCCCGGCGTTTTTTAAACCGAAGGGCATGGCTTTGTAATAGAAAGTGCCCCACATTGTGATGAAGGTCGTTTTGGTTTTATCATCCTCAGCCATTTTTATTTGATTATATCCTGAGAAACCATCCATGAATGAGAAGAGATGGTTTCCCACAATGTTGTCTACTAGAACATCAATATGAGGTAGGGGGAAGTTATCCTTTAGCGTGGCTTGGTTTAAGTCCCGAAAGTCTACGCATACGCGTACTTTTCTGTTCTTTTTCATGACGGGGACTATATTTGCTACCCACTCTGGGTAGTCGGATACTTCAATGAACCCTACTTCTAGCAGTTTTTGACTTCTTCTTTGATTTTCAATAAGATGTCAAGCCTAAATCTTCTAGTTTTTGTTTTTTAGGTTTGACATCTTCCTTGTGGGAAGCCTGTGAACTACTATTGACGGTCTAGCCCTGGCAATGTCGCCATATGACCAGGCAAACACATCTGCATATTCCGTTAATAGCTCGGTTATCTCCATTTTTGCTCAGCACTCAAACTGGTCCCGATTTTTGAGGTTCTTAGGGTTTTCCATGCTTCCTAGATTTACTATCTCCACAGGCTCGTCGATCGAGATTCCGCTTTTTTCATTTTTTTAGCCAAGTTTTTGTATATTTCGTGGTCTAAGATATCGCCTTCAACAAATGACCCAGCAGCGTTGGAAACGATATCAGCGTTTTTACTTTTACCTGCGCGAAATATCCCTGTGTTCGATGGTAGGAGATCTAGCGCTACTGATAGGATAACAAAACCAATATTCAGAGTGGATGCTGGTTGGATGTGCGGGGGGGTTTATTTCCCCTTTTCTGTCGTCCTCTTCATTTATCCGCAGCTCTTGAATGATGTTTGCCTTTTGGAAAGATTGTTGGAGAGGTGGGAAGCACATCTTGGTGTCGATCAGCTTTCCCTATTCTGCCTTTGACACCTTTTTGTTTGCGCTTCTTCTACGGCCCTAAATTTATTTATTTCCAAACGTCCCGGGGGCTCCCCCTTCTTTAACTGAGGCCCCTTCCTTTTTGGCCCCCAATTTCATTTCTTTGAAGATTGCAGCCCTGGGTTTTCTGAACCCTTTTCCCCAATGAAAGGGTATGGGCAGCCCCCCTTTTATAGGGGGTAACCCTGCTCCCCAATACTTAACTATTTCCCTTTGGATGAATTTGACCTTTGGTGGAGACAAAAGGGGGGATCCCCCAAAAAAAATTTTTTCCCCCCCGGGCCCCCCCCAAAAAAGCGGGTTAAAGGCCCTTTGGGGATGTGGGCCGGGAAAAGCAATGGGGGAATACTAGTGGAAAATTTTCCACGGGAGGTTTCCCCCCCCCCAAATTTTCTTTTTTTAAACCCTCAAAGGCTTGCCCACTGGGGGCTGGGTTTTAGGGTTTGTTGGATCGACCCCAATAAGTCGAGGTTCCCAATTTGGGAAACTTTTGGGGGATGACCCCTTTCGATAAGTCCCTGGGGGAAAAAAGGTTTTCTTTTACCGACCCCTATGAACGGGGTTTTTGGGTTTTTGGGTTTCCCCCCCTTTTTCCCCCACCCTTTCCGAAGAGAAGGAAAAATTTTGGGCCTTTTGAAAATGGAGTCCGGCACGGATAATTTGTTTGTACGATACCTTCCGGGACCCGAATCTTTTTTAACCTTTAAAGAGGGGCCCCCCATGAGGCTGGATTTGTGAGAAGGCCCGATGAATCGAAATTTGGGAAACCTTTTTTTAATTTTTCCCCTGTTTTATTGCGGGGCCCTTTAAACCCTCTTCGAAAATCGCAAGACCCTCTTCCTTTTTTCCCCTTTTTCCCCTTTTGGGCTCTTCGTGGGGCCTTTATATTTGGTCATATAATCTCCCAGAGGGGGGGATGCCCCCCAAAAAAAGAGGCCGTCTTTTTCGGGGGCCCCGATGTAAAAAAGGTGCACCTTGAAAATTTTTGCCGTTATCGGGCATTGAATACAATTTTTTCCCTTTTGGGTTTGTACCCATTGTTTTCCCCTCATAGACTGTAAAAACCCTGGGGTTGGATGAAAATTTAAATATGTTAAAAGTTTCCCCTTTTCCTTTACCGGGTTGTCTTCCTTTTAAAAATTTGGGTCCCCATATGGGAAAGCCCTTGCTCGTGGGGGGAAAGAATATTTTAAAAAAATTTTACTAAAAATCCCCCTGTGATTCCCCCAAAAAATGCCAACCGTTGGGTCCCCCGGCAAAACCTCTTTTTCAAAAAGTGGCTTTTTGGGGTTTCTTCTGGATTGGGGGGGGTTTCTTTTTTTTTTTCTCGTTGGATTCTTTTTGGGGGTTTTTTGGGCGCCCCCCTCTGTGTGTCATCTGAGGGTTTGCGCTTGTGATTGGGCGGGGTTGGTGTTGACATTGGGGGCGGGGGATTCCGAACCCCAAATTGTATGATTTGCATCAATTAATTTTTTTTTTTCCCGGGGCCTCCAGCCCCAAATCTGGGGAAACCCCCCCCTTTCCCATGGGGGAGCCCCCTTTTTGGGGTTTTTTGAGTCGAATTCTTGGGTTTGATCGGTCGTTGGGGATCTCAAAAAATAATAAGTTTTTTTCCCTCCCGACGAAGACCAAAATTGGGGCGGTAGGGGGGTTGGGGGTGAACCCCTTGGGTCCTGGGGGCCCCATTAGGGACCCCCGGGGGGGTTTTTGGGACGGGGGTACTGGGGGCTAGAAGCCCAAAACGAGTCCCAAAATTTTTTCTCCCTTTCCGGAGTGACTGTGCTGACTGGGGGCCTTTAGTTTGTTTCCCCTACGGGCCTTTGTGTCGGTGTGCCCCCGGAGGTCCCTTTTTGGATTCCCGGGGGAAAGGGGATTCTCAACCCCGCCCCCCCCGGCCAACATTGCAAAACGGGTGGGTCTCCAAACCAAGGTGAAAAATGGGGTTTTGTCCCGGGGATTGACAAATATGGATGTAAATTTTTCCCTTTTCAAATATCGGGGGGGGAAAACCCTGGGACCTGGGCCCCCAACGCTGAGCAAAACTTTTTGAAGGGTTGCATGTCTTTTTCGGAACCCCCCAAAAGGTCGATTCAGAGGGGGAAAAATTAAATTTTTGAACTTTTTTTTCCCAAAAAAAGCCCGGGCTGTTTTCCCCAATTTTTTACAATGTTAAAGTCCGGGTAGGCATACCAAACCAGTGCAGGGCCTGTGAGGTCTTGGAATGTCTGGAGCAGAGCGGGTCGTATTGGATATTTCCCCTCTTTTTTCCCCGGGGAAAACCCCGGTATGCTTTTTGGGGGACCCGGCCCCATCATATTTTTTAAACTCTGGGGTTTAAAACTTTTCAGGGTATATTTTTCCCCTGTTGGGCAGTTTTGTCCCCCCGGGCCTGTTAAAAAATTTTTTGGGCCCCTTTAATGTTTTTTTTGTAGGAGGGGGAAGGTCCTTCTCCTTTCCCTTTTGCCTCCTTCCTTCCCCTTTTTTTCAAGTTTAGGGTGGGCCCTGGTTGCCTTTGGCTCATATTTAAAGGCCGGGTTTTTGGGGGAATTGATCTCTTCTATTGGGGCTGTCCCTCCATGTTTTCCCCCCTTTTTGGCCCCTAAAAATTTCCAGGTTGGTGGTGTTTTAGGAGGCCGATGCTTTCATTTAAAGGGGGGGAAAAACCCGGGCGCTAGTTGTTGGAATGTTTGTTCTAGGACAGATCCTAAGCCCCAGGAAGCTTAAACATTGGCGTTGTTGGGTTGTCGTACTGTTGGCCCTTCTTTTTTTTTGAGCGCGTGAGAATTGGGGTTCTTTGGGGGTTCGGTTGCTTGGAAGCTATTTTTTACCCGGTTTGCATTTTGTTTTGTTTTTGTGTAATAATTTCACGAATGATATGCATGTGTCACGCGGTTCTAAAAGTAAAAAAAGGGTGACAAAAGATTGAAAATGTAATAGGGGAAAATTTATTTTATTAATATTAAAAAAAAATTTTGGGTTTTTTAAAAGAAAAATTACAAAAAAAATCTACTTCCCATTTTTTTTTGTCTTTTATTGTGGAAGCTCAGACTTCCCACCCCCGGGGGTTCCAAATTTCCCCTTTTTAATTGGGTTGGCATTTTTCCAAAAATTTTGGGTTTTTCCCAAGGGCCCTTTTTCCCCCTTGGTCGGATTTTTTTAAAGTCCCTTCCAAAAATCTTTTTTTATGATCTGAGCTTTAAAATTTTACCTCCATTCGGGCCCGACCGCTCCAGGGGTTTTATCTTGGGTTGATTTGCTGGCTTGGTTGGGGACGTTGGAAAAAACCCGGTATGCTTTTTCCCCCTTTTTGGGGATAACGGGGTTAAAAAATTTTGGGGGTCGGTTTTTTCCCCTTTTTGCCATCTAGCCCCCGGGGCCCACATTCGGGTTTTAATTTGGTTTCCCAAAGTCTCGGGACCTTGCCAGCTTGAAAAAACTTCTCGTATAATAGGTTCGGATCTTTAATAAAAGGGGAATGCTTTTACTGAGGGGGGATAAACAGGCTTGGCGGTAAAAACCGGGCCCGCACCCCTAAAGTTGGGGTGAAAACCCCAAAAATCCGTGATTCCCCCCATTAAAGGCATTATTTGAAGTTTTGCAGGTCAAAAGATTTTGTTGGGCAACTCCACCTGGTGTCCATAAAATATCTTGGGGACTGAACCCCCAAGCAGTTTTACCCAATGTGGCGGAAGGGTTTCGTCAGGTATTTCCCCTTTTTCTATACATAAAATCTAAAAATCCACCTGCGGGGGTAAGGTTTTTTTGGCCCAAAGTTCACCCCGAAAAATTTAAAGGGTGGTTAAAAACCCCGATCAGCAAAAGGGTTTGAGGTTTTTAAACGGGGGAACCCCTTTGGCCTTTCTTTTTTAAGGGGAAAATTTTAAAATTCCGGGGTTTTGTTCAGCCGTAAAGGGGGGGTGAAGATCTTCCCCCCAAAATTTTGGGGCACCACCCTTTTACGCCCCGGTAGTGAATAAAAAAGGCCCCCGGGGGGAAAATTTGGGGGGGAAAAGGCTTTTTAAAATAAAAGGTTCCCCCTTCTCTTCTGAAAAGGTTTTGGGGTCCCCACATAATTGTCCCCCCCACCCCTTTTTCCCTCTGGGCGATGAAAATTCCCAAAATTTCACCCCCTTTGTATGCAAATCCATTGCAGTCTGCTAGGGCTTTGTTGACTGTGTTTTTTTTTTCCCAAAATTGTAAAGGGGACGACGGGCCCCGGCCCGGGGTTTTTGGGTTTTAAGTTTTTGTCGGTTGTGTTTGGAGCCTGTGTAACGGGGTTTTCCTTTCCCCGGGTAGGGGTGTTATGGGGCCCCTTTAAAAAAAGCAGGAGTCGATTTCCCAAATTGGAGCAGGGCCCCGGGGTTAAAAGGCAGATTCACTTCTATCTTTGTTGTGAGGGGGGGGCCGTTCTTTTTGGTAAAGGGGTCCCCCCTTTGGTTATAAAGGGAAAAACCAAAAACCGTCCCAAATTTTGGGTCCAAAGGTTTGAAAACCCCCCAATTTCTTTATGGGGGGGACGGTCGATTGCGGTTTACCCAAATTATTTACAAAAAAAAATTTTCCAAATTTAAACAAGACTAAAAACCCTTCGGGAAAAAAATTTCCGAACTCCTTGACCAAAAAAAAAAAACCATTATATGCTTTCCCCTTGTAACCCCCCCTTTTATTCATGTTTAATGGGTTTGGGTTTTTAAAAAGGGTTTCCCAGCTTTTCCCCCCCGCATTCTCGAAAAAATGGATCTTAACCCCCTAAAAGTAGGGTGGGGGACCCCAATCGGTCGCGAACGGTGAATCAATCACTTCGTCGAAAAAAAACAAATGGCCCCCCTTTTGGGTTTCAAAGGGCGGTCCGGGTTTGCCCCCCTTACTTAAAAAAAAATATGTATGCATCTAAACCCCCCATAGCAAAGAAACTAAAAACTAAAAAATTCCTGAAAAATTAGTAAAAAAATAATAATTAAAACACATTTAAGGAAAAAAAAATTCAAAAAAAAAAATTTTTGGGGGGCCCAAAGCCATGGCAGGGGGGCCCCACGGAGCGCCCCCGTCGATTAATTTTTTAATTTTTTTCCCCTTTCCCTAACCCGATCTAGATTAACCCTTGTCTTTTATAATATAGTCCCAATTTTAGTTGGGAAAATTTTGTTTTTTTTTTGGGGTCGCCCCCCAAACTGTTTTTGGGAAAAAAATTTAATTTTAAAACTAAAAACGGATTGTTTTTAAATTGGGCCCAAACTGTCGTTGTTTTTTCCCCCTTTTTTCCCCTTTTTGTGAAAAAAAAAAAAGGGAAAAAAACCCGATTTTCTAATTCCGGAGGTAACCTTTTAAAAACCTTTAGGGTTTAAATCCCAAATTCCTAAAATTGATCTTTTTAAAAATGGCTTTTGTTTTTGTTATTTTTTAAATTATTTTTTTAGTTTTTTCAAGAAAAATTTTTTTATTTTTTTATGGGGGGGAATTTGTACATACTTGACTAGGATAAAAAAAAGCCTAGTTCACTTTTCTGAAAACTTTAAGGGGTTTGTGGTTTTTTAATTTAAAAATCTCTTTCGATTTATTTTTTTTTCCATTTTTTGGATTTTTTCTGAAAAAATCTAACCTAAGTTTTAAATTTTATTTTTTTTAAAAAAAATTTTTTGGGGAAAAAAATCCTTTTTGATTTATTTTTTAGAAAAATATTTTTTAAATTCTAAAAACCCCTTTATTTTTCTTTTTGAATTTTTTGATTTTTAGGTTTTTTTTTTTAAATTTTTTTATTTTTTTTTATTTTTATTAAATTTTCATAATTTTTTTTGAATTTTTTTAAAAATTTTTTCCTAAATTAATATCTATCCTATTTTGAGATCTAAAGTTTTATTATTTTCCTAATTTTTTTTTTTTTTTTTCATTTTATTTTTTTACTTTTTTTTTTTTAATTTTTAAATTTTGAAAAATCTAAATTTTTACATTTTCTTTTTTTATTAAAAAAAAAAAATAAAACCCCAAAAAATTTTTTAACTGAAAAAAAAACAAAAAAAAAATTAATTAATTTAAATTTAAAATTTTTAAAAAATAAAAAAAAAAATAAAATTTAAAATTAAAAAAAAAAAAAAAATCCAAAAATCCGACTTACCGGTCCGGGGGGGGGGGCGGGGGGGATGGTTTGGGTGTGGCGCGGAGGGGGGTCGTTCATTGCGTTCGACGGGCCCTTTTTCGGGGGGTTCGAATTTTCCCTTTTTTGGGGGGCTGAACCAAAGGTGGTGGGGGTTCACCCCAGATCGCCTCCTGGGGGGGTGGTTCAACTCCCCCGGGCGGGCTTGGGTTTTGGGGCCCTTTTTCCCTGCTTCCCATTTGAAAAAATTTTTCCCCAATTTTTTCAATTTTGATTTTTTTTTTGGCTTCCTCCCCCTTTTTTTCCTATTTATGGCACTTTAAACCCCGGGGGGGGTAAGCTCGGGGGGTTTCCCCCGATCGAAGTTAATCGGGGTTTTTGGTTTTAAAAAAACCCAATCCGATTTTTGTAAATCCTTTGATTTTTTGGATTTGATTCCCAAATTGATAATGTTTATCTTATTTTTGTTTAAAAATCTGTTTTGGGTTTTTGCCAAAAAAACGAAACGAAAAGGCCCCCAAAAAATTTTTTTTTTTCTTTTCCCCCGGTGATTGAACCCGAGGGAACACGACACGGCCCGGCGTGTGGCTCCCCCCAAACCAAACGGATGGCAAGGAATGGGCTATTTTGGGGAAATCCTTAATAAACCTTTTAAAACCGGCATCCCGAAAAAGCCCAAAGGCTTTTACCGAAGAGGTGGGGGAAATTTTTTGCAATTTGCCCCTTTTGCGTTTCCCTTCAAATTCCCTCTATGAGAAATTTTTCCCCTGAAAAATGCCCCCCTTTACCATGAAACGCTTTCTCCAGTTCAAACAAATTCATCTTTAATGAGTAAAAAACCCTCTTAAATTGCTTAAAAGCTCAAAAAAATCCCCAAAAGACGGAGAAAGTCCATAAAGACCCCGCCCCCTTCCCAAGTCCTAAAAATACCATCATCACCGTAAACGTGGATATTGCTAACCAAAGGGCATGCGTTAAAAAGCAAAAGTCCCAAGGGAAATGTGAAAGTGGCTTTTCCCGACCCTCGGGCGATTGGGTTTGGAAAACCCAATTTCCCCATCAAAAAAACAGAATTTTAGATGTCGCCAATCACTTAGCATTGACCACAAAAGGGGGGGGAAAAGGCCCTTCGATTTGCATCTTCGCCTTCAAATTATGACATCCCCAACCCCAATTCCGTTCGGGGTAGGGTTTTGTTTTTCTTTGGGGGGTAAACTTCCCCCCTTTCTTTGGTACAACTTGCCGGCTGCCCGGGGAATGTCGGAAATAGGATAGTTCAACCCCTGCACAAAAAGTTAATCACCTCCTTCTTTACAACCCCCCTTAGTTGGGGTTAACCTTCTTAAGGTTGTCCCCGGGTTTAAATATCTTTAAAGTTTTAGGGTACAAAAAGGGGGGGACTAATACCCTTTAAAACCGATTTTCCAAGAAAAAGCTGTTTTTGCTCCCTCAAGACCCCGTAAATGTCCCCTTTTCCCCCTGTAAACTAGCAGAAATGATGATGGGGGTTTAGAGTTGCTTCCAAAAAAAAAAACTCTAGGTACTTGGAAAAAAAAGCTTAACTCAAGTTCAGGGGGTTTAAAGCGTTTTAACCTCCTTCTTTTGGGCCCCTTTTTTTAAAAACCTTTGCACAAACTATTCCTTCGGTTGCAGTAGTTTCGTTTTGTTTCAATTCTCACTCCTTTTTATCATTATAGTTAAACTGAATTCCAACTTTCCCCAAAACACTTTGCAAACTCTTCTGACCTGCTTTCAATCAACAACTGCAAGATCATCGGCTTTAACGTTTTTTTAATGTGCTGGAATTTTACCCCCAAATCATCTCTCCCACTAAAAACCCCCTTTCCCTCCGCTCATCAATCACAGTCTTTTAGTACGGAAAAGGTTTCCTAAAAACAACGGGACCTTACTTTCATTCAATCCGAATTTCAAAAAACAAAAAAAAGAAATTTTCTACCTTTACCAGGACCCTCAATTCCCCCTTGGGAAATTTTATAAGCGATTTGCCAGTGCGATCATCCCAGGGGGCTTCGGGTTCCCCCAATTTAATTTTTTAAAAAGGAAAAGGGCATATTTAGCTTTCCCCAAAAGGGTTTCCAAACTTCTCCACAGGGAGTTCACCAAAATTGCATGGAAAGTGAAACCTGGTCCTTTGGGTTTTTGGAACTTGTTTTTTAAGATAGCCCCAAAATCCCCTCCAAACTGCGATAAAATTTCTTCCAGTCCCTCTTGTTTGAAAAGATCCTTCAGGAACTTGGCATTCGGGCATCTGGAAAGAGTTCTACAAAGGGATGTTAAAATTTTAATTGCTTAAACAAATCCAAAAAATTACTAAATGCTCTTTGTCTTTATCCTTTTTTTGCCGGCCCGGTATGGTTGGGGCTCGATGGCTGAATGTTACCCCTTTGGGCTTCCCCCCGTGATCCTTTTTCCCCTTTCCTCCTTTCCTTTCCCCCAGTAGAGTTTCCCTTTTCAACCCCCCCATGGGGTTTAACCCCTTTTTTGTGCAAACCCCCGGTCCCCCAAAGATGTTGATTGCTTTTTTTTCCCTTGGGTCATGCCTTTTTTGCTCCCGGGTTGATTCATTTTTTCCAGGTAAAGACCCTTGAGGTCCTCTGAGAGCATCTTAGCAATCTGACCCACTTGATTTCCAAATTGTGTATAGAAGCCTCTTGATTCTTAGAGTAGCATCTATTGCTTGTTGACGCTGCTCTGAGACCTGAATGAACTTAGCAATCATGTCCTCTAGATTGGACTTCTTTTTTGTAACAGGTGGTGGTGGAGGTCTTTGGAATCCAGGCGCAGGCACATTACCCCGAGGAAATTGTGGGATTACTCCATGAAAAATTGGGGTGATTGCGCTAGCCTGGATTGTATGTGTTGCTGTAGGGATTGTTCTGGGGTCGTGTGGGATTTCCAACATAGTCAACTTGCTCATTGGTCTCTTGGTCATGGAATTGGCAACTGAATCGACTGGATAGTATTGGGATAGCTAAGACAACGCCATCCCGTCGACCTTCATAGCAAGGGCATCCACTTTGCAGCAAGAGTGGTCATCATATCAACCTCATAAACCCCTGCTACCCTTTGCCTCAACCTACTGTTACTCCACTAATGGTTGTTCTTGGCCATATTTTCAAACAGCTCCAGAGACTCTTCAGGAGTCTTCACATTAATGTACCCACCAGCAGCGGCATCGATGGGTTTGTCGCATCGGATAATCGAGCCCGTTGTAAAAAGTTGAAACTTGCAGCCAGTTAGGCATTTGGTGGTGTGGGCACCGCCTAAGCAAATCCTTGAACCTTATCCAGGCTTCATGAAGGGGCTCGTTATCCAATTGAGTGAACGATGTGTATCGTTCCTCAATTTGGCAGTCTTGGATGGTGGAAAGTAAAAGTCTAGAAAAGACTCTACCAGTTGAGCCCATGTAGTAATGGATTCCTGGTTCAGTGAACTTATCCACTGCCTTGCTTTTCCCCTCAATGTGAAAGGAAACAATCGCAACTTCAATGCCTCATCAGTCACCCCGTTCTATTTCACAGTGGTGCAGATGTCCAGAAACATTTGAATGAGAGCGTGGGGATCTTCATCAGGTAAGCCGTCAAATTGACACTGGTTATGTATCAAATTCATTGTAGAGGCTTTAACTTCGAAGTTATTAGCCTCTATTGCAGGTCTTATGATACATGAACCAGTGCTATCTAAAGTTGGCCTGGAATAATCAACCATAGTCCGACGTTGGTCTGCCATTGCTTCAATGTTAACTCTACTGCTGTTCATAGGTTGCTCTTCCTTAGCAACTGAACTTTCTCCTTCACTCGATGATAATTCTCCCTCACCACTTGTTGCTCTTCAGTGCTCCTTAGTTTCCTTCTAAATGTCCGGTCTATTTCTGGGTCGAAATCAAGAAGTTTTGATGATGAACTCCTTGTCATACACTACAAAGAACACCGAAATGAGTTAATTACCAAAAAAAAATGAAAATGAATATGATAAATAGCAAAAGAATAAATGGTTAAATTAGTAAGCGTTGTCGAGTCTAATTTTTTTTGCGTTCCCATTCCTAATCCGATCTAGACTAGACCCTATACTCATCTAATGTAGATCCTCGACTTGAATTAGGAATTTCGTTTGATTTTTGGAGTCGCCACCCAACTGTTGTTGGGAAATATTGAATTAAGACTAAAGGAGCGGATTAGTCTTAATTTGGACCACTAGTCGTCGTTATTTCCCCTTCCCGTTTTTGAAAAGAGGAAAAGGGAAAAACCAGAGTTTCTAAGTCCGGAGGCTAACCTATTAAAACCTTACGGTTACCACCTAATCTCCTAAAATTGTTCCTATTTAGAAATGTGTTTTATTGTGTTTCTGTTACTTTTATTATTTCAAGAAAATGATTTTTTATTTCATTTTATAGGTTGACCCGAATGGGTGCCTATGTACCTGCTATCTAGGATCAAACAAGCCGTAGTTCACTTTTCTGAAAACTTTAAGTTTGTTTGTGAATTTTAATTTTGAAACCTCTTTTGATTTATTTTTTTTATCATTTTTTGGATTTTTCTAAAAATTCTAAGCCTATGCTTTAATCTGATTTTTGAAAATGATCTTTAGGGAAAAACATCGATTTTGGATTTATTTTAAGAAAAATGATTTTTCTAAGTTCTAAAACTCATTTTTTTGATTTTGTGATTTTTATTATTCTTCTTGATTTTTTTATGATTTTTACGATTTTCATCATTTTTATGATTTTTGTAGTTTTTTTATGATTTTTATTAAATTTTCTATAATTTTTGTGATTTTTTTTTAAATTTTATCCTAAGTTAATATCTATCCTATTTTGAAATCTAAAGTTTTATTATTATTTTCCTAATATTTTTTTTATTTTTCTACATTTTATTATTTTTTATTTTTTTTCTTATTTATTATTTATTATTTTTCTACATTATTAAACTCTAGAAAAATCTAATTTCTATATTTTCCTATTTATTAAAAATAAAACATAAATCAATAAATAAACAAAATAAATTAATTAAATAAAATAAAAAAATCCGGAAAATCCGACTTACCTGGATCCGGGTCGGTGCGCAGGTCGGGTCGGTCGGGTCGAATCAGGTCGGTCGGGTCGGTCAGACACGGCGGCAGGGGTTGCCCGATTACGTTATTCCGGCGGCCTTTTGCAGCGGGTGAGGTGTCGAATCCTAGCTTCTCGAGGGTGCTGAATCCAATGGTAGCAGTGGTTCACTCCCAGATCGCCTCCTAGTGGTAGTTCAACGCCGGTCGATGGTCGCGGTTTTGGGTTCTTCTCCGATGCTCTCCGATTTGCACTCTTTCCTCACTCTCTCAATTGTGATTCGTGCTCCTGCTTCCTCCCTTCCACCTCTATTTATAGGCGTCCGGAAACCCTCTTGGATAAGCTCAAATCGACCGATTTGGATAAATTCAAATTTCTTCCGTTTTTAGATTTGATTTTATCCCGGCGATTTGATGTTGATATCTTGTTTTTCTTTGATTTATCTTATGGATTTGGCTTTATCTTGACAGTAATCTAGAAGATTTGAAAAACAAATGATCGATTCCACCTTCGTTGGACTTGCTCCAGCTTCTCCTCGCGTCTGTCCGGGTGAAGAAGACGATCACGTGCGACACGCGTGACTTCCTTTGGCTAATCGGACGCTGCCACGTGGCAAGTCCAGGAGAAAGGCAAAAAAAAATGCATCGAATGCTTAGGGAAAGATTCGAACTGGTGACCTCTAGCCTCCCACACGTTCCCAGCGCACGCACGAACCAGCTGAGCTGGCCCAATTTCCCGATTTTCTTTATATCGCAAATTGCATATATGCAATGCGATTTTTTTTCATTTTTTGTATTTTTTGAAATTTCAAAAAATTATAAAAATTATTCATCCCTTACTGTTACTATTTCTGAAATCATTTTTCAAAATTGATGTGTTTTCCTATTTATTTTTATTTTGGATATTTTTATTATTTATGCTAAATTAGAAAAAATTGGAAAAAAAATTGAAAATTGATTATTATTGATTATTATTCATTCCTAGGGCAAAAATGGGGTGTTTACAACTGCCCCTCTTTGTAGTAAAGTTTGAAAAACTTAACTACAAAGACAAGAAAGACGCCATTTTTGGCCTCTTAAATAGGTTTTTGGTAGGAAAATACTCCATGAGCTAATAATCCCACGGTTTAAGATGGACCTAACAATTTAGAATGATGTTCTTTCCCAAAAAGTGCTTTATGGGCTGACTAATTGGCAACAGGACACATCTCAAGCATTGTGTAGGAATGTATGAGAAATAATGATAGGAAGCGTCTTATCAGACTTGCAACCTTGGAAAGAAAATTTACTCAGGAAGCGCCCTTATGAGTTGGCTACCTGTCAACAGAAGCGTCTTGCTAGACTAGCAACTGTTTGGAAGAATATTTTCGAAAAGTGCCCCAAGAGCTGACTAATCGGGAGAATTTAGGAAAGTGCCCCTCATGGGCTAACTAACCTTGAATTGAATGCCTCAAAATGTGCCCCCTATGGGCTAACCTTGAGGTAAATTTTTAGGAAAGTGCCCCCTATGGGCTGACTAACCTATGATAGAAATGTCTCAAAAAGTGCCCCCTATGGGCTGACCATGAGAACAAATTTTTAGGAAAGTGCCCCCTAGGGGCTGACTAACCTGGAGTTGAATTGTCTCAAAAAGTGCCCCCTATGGGCTGACCATGAGAACAAGGTTTTAGGAAAGTGCCCCCTATGGGCTGACTAACCTGGAATTGAATTGTCTCAAAAAGTGCCCCCTATGGGCTAACCATGAGAACAAAGTTTTAGGAAAGTGCCCCCTATGGGCTGACTAACCTGGAATTGAATTGTCTCAAAAAGTGCCCCCTATGGGCTAACCATGAGAACAAGGTTTTAGGAAAGTGCCCCCTATGGGCTGACTAACTTGGAATTGAATTTGTCTCAAAAAGTGCCCCCTATGGGCTAACCATGAGAACAAAGTTTTAGGAAAGCGCCCCCTATGGGCTGACTAACCAGGAGTTGAATTGTCTCAAAAAGTGCCCCCTTTGGGCTAACCATGAGAACAAAGTTTTAGGAAAGTGCCCCCTATAGGCTGACTAACCTGGAATTGAATTGTCTCAAAAAGTGCCCTCTATGGGCTAACCATGAGAACAAGGTTTTAGGAAAGTGCTCCCTATGAGCTGACTAACCTGGAGTTGAATTGTCTCAAAAAGTGCCCCTTATGGGCTAACCATGAGAACAAAGTTTTTAGGAAAGTGCCCCCTATGGGCTGACTAACCTGGAATTGAATTGTCTCAAAAAGTGCCCCCTATGGGCTAACCATGAGAACAAAGTTTTAGGAAAGTGCCCCCTATGGGCTAACTAACCTGGAATTGAATTTGTCTCAAAAAGTGCCCCATATGGGCTAACCATGAGAACAAAGTTTTAGGAAAGTGCTCCCTATGGGCTGACTAACCTGGAATTGAATTTATCTCAAAAAGTGCCCCCTATGGGCTAACCTTAAGAGAGGATGTTTAGGAAAGCGCCCCTCTTGGGCTGACTAACCTAATGTAAAAATGATATCTAGAAAGGTGCCTTTATAGATTGACCTTGGAAGAGATTTAGGGAAGTGCCCCTTTTTGGGCTGACTACCCTATTAAGGGGAATGTTTAGACAAATGCCCCACTATGGGCTGACTCATTTTGTGCTTTTGAATATGCTTTCTACAGCCTGAACTAAATGATGTGATGATATGATGATAGTTATTTATTTTAATATGCTTGCCAGTTTACCGTGGATAGCAACCAAATAACCGAAACTTCGTGCTGGTTTGCTTCTGCTTCATTTCTTCTTATCTTGACACGGGGTTGAAAATTTTGATGTGCTCCCTTTCTTTATGTGCAAGGCTCTTTTGACGGTAATCTTATCCTAATGATGCGCTCAGTTCTAATGTTCAAAAATAGATAGGATTATATCACAAACTATATTAAGATTCATTATCATTTCAGCATTTATCTTTCATTGTTGATATGATGGGTAATGTGTTTAGGAATATTTGTTGTGATGAGAATTGATTTGAATTTATTGACCATTCAGGAATATTAACTTTGCTTGTAAAAAGTAAAAATTTGACTCAACAAAATTTATATCAAACATTGGCTTTCATCTTTACAGCATCTGTGTTAATGGGGTCTCTCAATTCTGGACCATCCATTTGAGTTAATATCAGAGCCCCTCCTGATAAAACCTTTTTCACCACATAAGGGCCTTCGTAGTTTGGGGTAAATTTCCCTCTGGAGTCTTGGGCATTCGGAAGAACCTTCCTTAGTACCAGATCCCCTTCTTTGAAGTATCGAGGTCTCATCTTCTTGTTAAATGCTCGGGCCATTCTTTGTTGGTAACACTGGCCATGACATAATGCAATAAGTCTTCTTTCATCAATCAGATTCAACTGATCAAGCCTCTTCTTTACCCAGTCTGACTCAGTTAACTGATTTTCTGCCAGGATTCTGAATGATGGTATCTCAACTTCAATTGGTAGCACTGCTTCTGTACCATATACCAATGAGTAAGGGCTGGCTCCTGTGGATGTTCTTATTGAAGTCCTATAAGCCATGAGAGCAAACGGCAACATTTCGTGCCAATCTTTGTAAGTTATTGTCATTTTCTCGATGATCTTCTTGATATTTTTGTTAGCTGCTTCTACTGCCCCGTTCATTTGAGGTCGATAGGGAGTTGAATTTCTGTAGTTTATGTGGAATTGTTGACATAAACCTGTCATCGATTTGTTGTTGAGATTGGTACCGTTGCCGGTGATGATGGACTCAGGAACTCCATATCGGGCTATTATGTCCCTTTTTAAAAAGTGGACTATTACCCCTTTTGTGACATTAGCATATAATGAAGCTTCTACCCATTTGGTGAAGTAATCGATCGCTACCAGTATAAATCTATGGCCGTTGGATGCTGTTGGAGTGATAGGGCCTATTATGTCGATTCCCCACATGGAGAATGGCTATGGTGCTGATAACAAATGTAGCTCGTTGGGCGGAGCATTGATCCGGTTCGCATAGACTTGACACAAATGACAGTGCTTGACATATTTTATGCAATCTGATTCCATGGTCAACCAATAATATCCCAACCTCATGATTTTTCGAGCCAACATGTAGCCATTCATATGAGGTCCACATACTCCTTCATGTACTTCTTTCATCAGTTCGCATGCTTCATCTTTGTCCACACATCTCAACAGGGTGGTATCAGATGATCTCTTGTAAAGTATGGACCCACTTAATAGAAAATGGCTTGCTAACCTTCTGAGTGTTCTTTGGTCATTCTTGCTAGCCATTTCGGGGTATTTACCTTCTTGGAGAAAGGTCTTGATATCGTGATACCAGGGTTTGTCATCTTGTATCTTTTCCATTGTTAAACAGTAGGCGGGCCGACTTTCGATGTCTATTTTCATCGGTTGAACTTCGGCTCCCCCTGTTATCTGGATCATAGATGCTAGTGTGGCTAGTGCATCCGCGAACTGATTCTAAGTTCTCGGGATGTATGTGAAAGTGATTGCCTTAAATTCTTCAATTAGCTCTGTCAAGTGTTGATGATACGGTACCAGTTTGGGGTCTTTAGTCTTGTATTCCCCTCTTGTTTGTAGTATAATGAGCGACGAATCCCCGTATACTTCTAATTCGCGGATTCCCATTTGGCAGGCCATTTTCAGGTCGAGAATACATGCTTCATATTCTGCGATGTTATTAGTATAGGGAAATGTAAGTCTCGTCGCTGTAAGGAATTGAGTGCCGTCCGGGGATATCAATACTACCCCAACCCCACAACCGAATACGTTGGCAGCTCCATCGAAAAACAATCTCTATTTAGCATTCTGCCCTATCCCAAAGTCTTCTACCAGCCTATTTTCCACTATAAATATATTCTCATCCGGAAATTAGGCCTGTAGTTCTTAGGAACCTGTCTCGATAGGGTGTTCCGCCAATTGGTCGGCTAATGCTTGCCCTTTCATCGAGTTCTGATTCACGTATGTAATGTCGAACTCAGATAGGAGCATTTGCCACTTAGAGATTCTTCCTATCAAGGCTGGTTTCTCTGCCAAGTATTTCAAGGGATCATGTCTTGTCAGCAGTTCAATATGGTAGTAAAGGGTATATTACCTTAGTCGATGCACGACCCAGATTAAAGCACAACACGTCTTCTCCACCTTTGAGTACCTCTGTTCCCCATCCGTGAACTTCTTGCTCAGATAATATATGGAATGCTCTCTTCCCTCTTCATCTTTCTGCCCCAACACACATCACATGCACTCAGGGAGTATAGTGAGGTATAAGAATAAGGGCTTTCCTTGCTTCGGGACTATCAAGACCGGAGGTTTTATAAGATAGTCTTTGATTGTCTTGAATGCCTCTTCGCATTCATCATCCCATTCTATTGTAGCGTTCTTCTTCAACAGACGGAATAATGGCCGGCATTTGTCGGTAAGCTGTGAGATAAAACGAGCTATATAATTTAATATTCCTAGCAAGCTTCTCACTTCTTTAGCGGAGCATGGGGAAGGTAACTCTAATATAGACTTTACCTTGTCAGGGTCGATTTTAATGCCTTCCTGACTTATGAAAAACCCTAACAATTTCCTCGTTGTGACCGCAAAAGTACATTTCTCTGGGTTTAACTTGAGCTGAAATTTTCTCAGTCGTTTAAACAATTTCCTCAGGATATCTATATGGCTTTCTCCATCTTTGGATTTGGCTATCATGTCATCTACATATACTTCAACTTCTCGATGCATCATATCGTGAAGTATAGCGACCATGGCTCTCTGATACGTTGCCCCGGGTTTTTTAAACCGAAAGGCATGACTTTGTAACAGAAAGTCCCCCACGTTGTGATGAAGGTCATTTTGGTTTTATCTTCCTCAGCCATTTTTATTTGATTATATCCTGAGAAACCCTCCATGAATGAGAAGAGATGGTTTCCCGTAGTGTTGTCTACTAGAACATCAATATGAGGTAGGGGAAGTTATCCTTTGGCGTGGCTTGGTTTAAGTCCCGAAAGTCTACGCATACGCGTACTTTTCCGTTCTTTTTCATGACGGGGACTATATTTGCTACCCACACTGGGTAGTCGGATACTTCAATGAACCCTACTTCTAGCAGTTTCTTGACTTCTTCTTTGATTTTCAGTAAGATGTCAGGCCTAAATCTTCTCAGTTTTTATTTTTTTAGGTTTGACATCTTCCCTTGTGGGAAGCCTGTGAACTACTATTGACTGGTCTAGCCCTGGCATGTCACCATATGACCAGGCAAACACATCTGCATATTCCGTTAATAGTTTGGTTATCTCACATTTTTGCTCAGCACTCAAACTGGTCCCGATTTTGAGGTTCTTAGGGTTTTCCATGCTTCTTAGATTTACTGTCTCCATAGGCTCGTCGATCGAGATTCCGCTTTGTTCATGTTTTAGCCAATTTTCTTGTATTATTTCGTGGTCTAAGATATCGCCTTCAACAACTGACCCAGCAGCGTTGGAAACGATATCAACGTTTTTACTTTCTACCTGCGCGAAATATCCCTGACGTTCGATGGTAGGAGATCTCAGTAACATAAAAATGAAAGCATATATATAAGAAGAAAACAAACTGCAATTGAATTTGACAAAGAGTCTCAATAAAATTTGTTTAATAATTTTTCTCTACTTTTGAGCTAACCTAGCGCTACTGATAGGATAACAAAACCAATTGTTCAAAGCCGGATGCTGGTTGGACGTGCAGGGGGTTGATTTCCCTTTGTTGTCGTCCTCTTCATTTACCCGCAGCTCTTAAATGATGTTTTCCTTTTAGAAAGATTGTTGGAGAGGTGGGATGCACATCTGGGTGTCGCTTAGCTTCCTTATTCTGCCTTTGACACCTTTTGCTTGCGCTTCTTCTGCGGCCGTAGGAATCTACCCTAGTCCAAACGTCCCATGCTGCCACTCTTTAAACTAATGGCCCTCCTTGCTGGTTACCATGTTCACTTCATTGAAGATCTGCAGCCCTAGGTCTTCTGAACCCTCTTCCACAATGTAAGGTATGGCAGTCTCCTTATATATGGCGTAATCCTGCTCGCCCAGTACAGTGACTATCTGCCCGTTTATGATGAATTTGACCTTTCGGTGGAGACTAGAGGGGATGGCTCTAGCAGCATGTATCCAAGGTCGTCCCAAAAGCAGGTTGAAAGACCTTGGGATGTTGAGGACCTGGAAAGCGACGTGGAATACTTGTGGACCAATTTCCACTGGCAGGTTTACCTCCCCCACTATGTCTCTTTTTGACCCGTCGAAGGCTCTGACCACCGTGGAGCTAGGTTTTATGTTGCTTGGATCGACCCCCAATAAGTCGAGTGTCGCCAATGGGCAAACATTGAAAGATGATCCATTATCGATAAGTACCCGGGAGACAATGGTATCGTTGCACCTGACCACTATGAACAGTGGTTTGGTATGTTAGTCTCCCTCTTCTCCTAGCTCTTCTGGAGAGAAGGATATTTGGTCCATTGCGAAGATGGAGTCCACCACGTGACCTAATTTATCTGTAGTGATACCTTCCGGGACTTGAATCTTTTTCAGCACTTTAAAGAGTGCTTCCCTATGAGGCTCGGATGTTGTGAGAAAGCCCATGAGTGATATCTGTGCTGGAACCTTATTTAATTGTTTCATGATCTTGTATTCGCTGGCCTTAACCATCTTCGTAAATGCAGCAAGACCCCCTTCCTCTTCTTCCCCTTTTTCTACGTTGGGCTCTTCAGTCGGGCCTTTATACTTTGGATCATATAATCTCCCAGAGCGGGTGATGCCTCCCACCATAGGAGGCCACTCTTGTTTGAGGGCCCGATAGTCGAATAGTGCAGCCTTGTAATTCTCTGCCGGTATCAGGACATTGAATACATATCTTTTTCTTGGGATTTGTACCTCAGTTGATTGTCCCTCATAGCACTGTATAACCCTGGGCTTCTGATGAGAGTTGATCATGTTGACAGTCTTCCCTTCTTCCTTTACCGGGTTGTCTTCCTTCTCAAATTCCGATCCCCATCCACTAGGTGGCCCTTGCTCAGTCGGGGTATAAGAATAGTTTACCAAATACTGAAATCTCCCATGTGATTCTCCCAAAGTGCCAACCCTTGGGTCTCTGGCTAACCATCTTCTCTTAATGTGTGCTTTTGGAGTTTCTTCTGGAGCTTAGTGGGATTGCTTCTTCTGTTGCTCAGTTGAATTCTTTTTATGGGCTTCTTTGGGAGCCGACTCCTCTGATGTGATCATGTTGATGGCGGGCTTGTGACTGGGCAGTGGGTTGGTGTTGACATTGGGTGCTGGGGCATTCACGAAATCCAATTGTATGATTCATGCATCAATTAAGTCTTGGATTTTATGCCGGAGCCTCCAGCACCTATCTGTGGAATGCCCCTCCTGACCCATGTGGTAGTCACACTTGAGGTTTGAGTCGAAGTTCTTGGGCTTGTACCGGTCATTGGGGATCTCAAAACTAATCAAGTTGTCTGCCCTCAGCCGAGCGAAGACCTGACTGAGCAGTATAGAGATTGGAGTGAACTGCCTTGGGATCCTGGCGGCCTAATTATGACTCGTCGTGGGTTGTTGGACTGGGGTACTCGGGGTCTGGAATGTCACACGAGTCCCAGATTTTTCTGCCTTACCGGAGTGGACTGTGCTGACAGTGGACTCTTTAGCTCTGTTTCCTCCTATAGGCCTTTGTGTCGGTGTGACCCTAGGAGGCTCCATTGTTTGGAGTCTACCGGTAGTGATGGCATTCTCAATCCTGTACCCCACAGCCACTACCTCTGCAAAACTGGATGAGGTCTGGCCTACCCAGTGTGAAAAGTAGGTCTTGTCTAGGGTATTGACAAATATGGATGTCAATTCCTTTTCAGATATCGGGGTTGCTACCCTGGCGGCCTAGGCTCTCCAGCGCTGAGCATACTCCTTGAATGGCTCAGCATGTCTCTTCCGGAGACTCCCCAGGTCGATTACGAATGGGGCGACTTCAATATTGAACTTATATTGGTCATAAAATGCCCGGGCTAACTTCTCCCAAGTGTTAACAATGTTGAAGTCCAGGTGGGCATACCAGACTAGTGCAGGGCCTGTGAGGCTGTCTTGGAATGTCTGGAGCATGAGTTGGTCGTATTGAGCATACTTGCTCATTTTCCGGGCATATAGCCTGGTATGCATTTTGGGGCAGCCGGTCCCATCATACTTTTCAAACTCTGGGGTCTTGAACTTTTCAGGGTATATCTCTTCCCTATATGCTAGTAGATTGGTGATTCTGGCCTGTTCAAAACCATCAGGGCCTTCAATGCTTTTCATCTTGTCATGGAGTTGCTGGAAGAGTCGCTTCTCCATCTCCTTCTGCCTCTCTTCCATCTCCTTTTTCAGGTCATCAGAGGTCGGCCCCTGGTTGACCTTTGGCTCATATTCAAAGGCCGGGTTAAGGTGGGAATTGATCTCTTCATATTCCGGAGGCTGTCCCTCCACTGCTTTCCCCTTTCTGGCCCCTAAATACTCTTCCTAGGTTGGTTGAGTGTTGCACAGGAGGCCGATGCTTTCAGTTAAGAGGTGAACCTGGGCAGCTAGTTGTTGGACTGTTTGTTCTAAGGACATGATCCTAGAGTCCGAGGCAGCTTCAGCACTGGCGATGTTGCGGTTGTCACCACTGTTGGCCATTCTTGTTCTTGAGCGCGTGAGAATTGGACTTCTAGGAGGGTTCGGTTGCTTAGAAGCTATTTTTGATACCTGGATCCGCATTTTGTTTTTATTTTAGTGTAATGAATGCAAGAATGATATGCATGTGTCACGCAGATGCTAAAAGTAAAAAGGGTTGACAACTGATTGACAATGTGATATTTAAAATTCACTTTTATTAATATTGAAAATTCTGGAGTTCAAAATAAAATATTACAAATAAAGATCTACTTTCTAGTTCTTTTAGTCTTCTGTTGTGGAGGCTCAGATTTCCCACTGATGATGGCTTCCAATTCCTTGACTTTAGCTTGGCATTTCTCCAATTGTGCTTCTTGGGCCTTGTTCCTTTGGTCGAATTCCTTGAAACGTCCCTTCCAGATGTCTTTCTTATGATCTACAGCTTCAAAGTATACTTCTGTCTCTGGATTGATCTTGTCTGGTCTTGGTTGGGTGATGTCTGGAACCCGATATGCTCTTTCCACTGTCTGGTATAGCTGGCGGATTACAAACTCTCTGGTGGCTCGGTGTTTTCCCACTTCGCCATCTAACTCCCCGAGGTCCACATTCAGGCTTTCAATTCTGGCTTCCCAAAGTGCTTTGACCTCTGCCAGCTTAGCAAACTTCTCGGCTACCAACAGGTTCGGATCTTGGCATTCGAAGGTGACTGCTTCTAGCGAGGGCCGATAAACTATATCTTGGATGGTACCAAATTGGCGGACCACTGAGTTGGGGTGATATCCAACACATCTGCTGATTCCGATTAAAGGCACTGCTTGGAAGTTTCTGCAGGTCAAGATGATTTTGTTACAGCAACTCCACCTAGCTATCCATAGAATATCTTCGGCACTAAAACTCCTAAGCAGCTCTACCCATCTGTAGCTAGTAAGGTCGTCGGGTAGCTTCACCTTTTCTATACATGAATCTACAAGATCCACCTGCTGGGCTAAGGTTTTTCAGACCATGTTCAGCTCGAAACACTTAAGGTGGCTTACAAACCAGATCAGTAGAAGGTTAAGCTTGAGCAGAGAATCCCATGGCCTTTCTTCTTGAGGAAATTTAAGTTTCGGATCTGTTCAGCCAGTAGAGCTAGGATGTAAGATCTTCCCTCCAGAAATTAGGTCACCAGCTCTGCGACCTGATAGTGAATATAGAAGGTCCCGGTGGGGAACAGTATGGTGGCGAAGGCTGTCAAGATGAAAGCGTTCACCCTTCTCTATCTGTAAGTTTTGGGGTCCCCACATAATATGTCCTTCCTATCCCCGTTGTCCTCTCGGACGATGAACCAAGCTTCCAAATCATCCATTCGTATGCAATATCCATTGCAGTCTGCTAGGGCTTTGTTGACTGCTGTTTTACGGATGCCAAATAATCTGCTGAAGGTACCGGCTGACCCGGCCTCGAGGTCTGACATATAGATTTGATCGGTTAATGCTGGAGCCTGTAGCAACTGGGTGTACTCCTCTAGGGTAAGGGTGATCTCATGCGGCCCGATAAAGAAAGCAGCGGGCTCGATTTCTCGTAATTGGAGCATGGCCCGGATTAAAGGCAAATTCACCTCTATCCTTGTTAGTGAGAGGACGGGGCCGATCTTTTGCTAGATGAAGGCCTGCTCCTCTAGGTTGTACAAGTTAAACCAATGGTCTAGTACCAATTTTGGGTCCAAAGGTTTATATACCCGAATTTCTTTGCGGAGGAGACAGTCAATTGCGATGCTAGCCATCTATTTTACAATAAGAAATCGCCTAATTACAAATAAGACTATGAAAGCATTACAAGGAAATATATTCGAACTCCATGACCAAAACAACAAACCATTACATCGTCATTCAATTGTCAACCCCTTATGATGTCATGTATGCAAGTAGGTTGGTTCTAACCAGTTCCTAAGCTATATGGCCTCTCGCATTCTCGAAGAAATGGATCTCAAGCCATATCAAAGCATAGGGTGGGGTAGCCTAATCGGTCCCGAATGGTGAATCAACTCACTTCGCCCGAAACCTACACAATGGCTCCCCGTCTTAGGTTTCTAGGACAGTCCGGGTTCGACCGCATCTACTCACACAAACATATGTATGCATGCTGAACCCCCATAGCAAAGAAACTAGAATCTAACTAATTCCTGAAAAATTAGTAACAGAATAATAATTGAAGCACATTTAAGGAGAACAATTCTAAGATTCGGGTGGCTTAACCTACTGGCATGGGTCCCTAGTGGAGTCGCCATCCTGTCAAGTCTAATTTTTTTTGCATTTCCATTCCTAATCCGATCTAGACTAGACCCTATGCTCATCTAATGTAGATCCTCGACTTGAGTTAGGAATTTCGTTTGATTTTTGGAGTCCCCACCCAACTGTTGTTGGGAAATATTGAATTAAGACTAAAGGAGTGGATTAGTCTTAATTTGGACCACTAGTTGTCGTTATTTTCCCTTCTCGTTTTTGAAAAGAGGAAAAGGGAAAAAACCAGAGTTTCTAAGTCCGGAGGCTAACCTATTAAAACCTTACGGTTACCACCCAATCTCCTAAAATTGTTCCTATTTAGAAATGTGTTTTATTGTGTTTCTTTTACTTTTATTATTTCAAGAAAATGATTTTTTATTTCATTTTATGGGTTGACCCGAATGGGTGCCTACGTACCTGTTATCTAGGATCAAACAAGTCGTAGTTCGCTTTTCTGAAAACTTTAAGTTTGTTTGTGAATTTTAATTTTGAAACCTCTTTTGATTTATGTTTTTTATCATTTTTGGGATTTTTCTAAAAATTCTAAGCCTAAGCTTTAATCTGATTTTTGAAAATGATCTTTAGGGAAAAACATCGATTTTGGATTTATTTTAAGAAAAATGATTTTTCTAAGTTCTAAAACTCATTTTTTTGATTTTGTGATTTTTATTATTATTCTTGATTTTTTAAAGATTTTTATGATTTTTGTAGTTTTTTTTATTTTTTTATGATTTTTATTAAATTTTCTATAATTTTTGTGAATTTTTTTTTAAATTTTATCCTAAGTTAATATCTATCCTATTTTGAAATCTAAAGTTTTATTATTATTTTCCTAATAATAGGTAGTTCAACGCCGGTGGTCACGGTTTTGGGTTCTTCTCCGATGCTCTCCGATTTGCACTCTTTCCTCACTTTCTCTCAATTGTGATTCGTGCTCCTGCTTCCTCCCTTCCTCCTCTATTTATAGGCATCCGAAAACCCTCTTGGATAAGCTCAAATCGGCCGATTTGGGTAAATCCGAATTTCTTCCGTTTTTAGATTTGATTTTATCCCGACGATTTGATGTTGATCTCTTGTTTTTCTTTGATTTATCTTATGGATTCGGCTTTATCTTGAAAGTAATCTAGAAGATTTGAAAAAAAATGATCGATTCCACCTTCGTCGGACTTGCTCCGGCTTCTCCTCGTGTTTGTCCGGGTGAAGAAGACGATCACGCGCGACACGCGTGACTTCCTTCGGCCAATCGAACGCTGCCACGTGGCAAGTCCAGGAGAAAGGCAAAAAAAAAATTGCATCGAATGCTCGGGGAAAGATTCGAACTCGTGACCTCTAGCCTCCCACACGTTCGCAGCGTACGCACGAACCAGCTGAGCTGGCCCAATTTCCCGATTTTCTTTATATCGCAAATTGCATATATGCAATGCGATTTTTTTTTCATTTTTTGTATTTTTTGAAATTTCAAAAATTTATAAAAATTATTCATCCCTTATTATTACTATTTCTGAAATCATTTTTCAAAATTGATGTGTTTTCCTATTTATTTTTATTTTGGATATTTTTATTATTTATGCTAAATTAGAAAAAATTGGAAAAAAAATTGAAAATTGATTATTATTGATTATTACTCATTCCTAGGGCAAAAATGGGGTGTTTACAAGCGTTAAGCTTTCTTAATATCGCCAATCCCCGGCAACGGCGCCAAAAACTTGTTGATGATCGTAGTCACACAAATTAAAATAAATCCTTTCACTCTCACTCTTTTCTCACGATCAAACAGGCAAGTGCACCTATCGGATTAAAGTAGTATAGAGTTCAAGCACGGATATCGTTCCCTCAAGGATCTGCAAGTACTAAAACTGACCCTAAGCCGACTATCTAACCGCACAATATCGAATGAGTTTTCTTAATTAAATTAAACAAAACGTTATGACAAGAATACTAAAAAAAATGAATTAAAATTATCAAATCCAATAATCAGCAATATACCCTTCCTTTACTACTCCTCCAATTATCATGTAACTTTATCTCATAAAAAATCAATTACCAGATAATGATTATCTCTAAACCACGGGAATTCTATCACTAAGCTAATGTTTCTCCTGAAATCATTGACTCCTAACCCTAATTATCTTAATAAAGATTCCTCTTTTATAAAAAATAATCAGAATTGCATTAATGTGTAAAAGTCCTCGATTAGATCAAATTGTCCTATTTAACTTCATACGGGAAACTCATGCTTTCTATCCCTAGATTGCATACAAGCCTCTTCATTCATGTGTGATCTATTCAGATAAGCGATTTCCCAATCAACTTACAAGAAATCAATGCAAATTCAATGTTGGCCATACATCAAATTAACAACACAAAGAATAACATGAATGAATTCAAAGATCCTCAATAATCTAAGAATTGTGCAATCAAATCCAATGTTACATGACAATTGGAGTTTCATAAAGTTCAAGTATAAACAAATTTAGTTACACATGGTTTCAGAAATACAGATCAAATAAATGATAAAACCCATGTGAAGAACCTTTGAGATTGAATGTTGTTGAAGTCGAATCCTCGTCCCTCAAAGAGTTGCCAAAATGTCCTCCTTTTTCTCTCTCTGGTTTGCCCTTTCGTTCTCTCTCTCCTTTTTTTTTCGTCAAAAGATACCAAAATCTTGGAAGAAACTTGTAAAACGCGGAGTCGAATCAACTACACTGCTGTCATACACGGCCGTGTAGTTGAGGCGTGGCCAACATCGCACCATACTCGCTTCATATACATGGCCGTGTAACCTTCTGTGAGTGTATCAAATCCAATACATGGTCGTGCCCCTGTGATACACGCCCGTGTATCTCTCCTGCTGCACTTTTGGACACTTTTCTTCTTGTAATCCGCTCCAACTCTTGCAAATGTTGATCATTCTTCCTTGATAGGTCCTTTTAATTCCTGAAACTGAAATAGCTTTCCTTTAAGTACCAAAGTCTTTTAAAACATAATTAACTTACTTCAAAAGTAACTCAAACCCATATAAAATATAAGTGTTAGTGTATCCTTATCAACAGCCAGATTTAGGGTTTCTACAGTTGCGTCTTGATTTTTTTTTCTTGTCAAAACTGTGTGTGTTTTTGTGTATGTCTGTGTGAATTGTGATTTATGAGGTGTAAGATTAAATTTCGAGTAGAGGTGGACCGTAGATGTCGAGTGGAAGTGGACCGTGACTATGAGTTAGGAGTGGACCGTGGTCAGGACGTAGGTGGGTGGCTCAGTGTGTGTCACTGTGTCTGTGTGGTGAAACATGAAAACGAGTGCGAGTCGTGTCTGTAGCTCTGTGCAGTGCTCAAGTGCTATGACATGTGTGTATGTTGTCTCAGTCTCACTGTCTCTATGTGTCTGTCTGTGCTATGTTTGTGGATTGTGTGGGAGTGGAGTCAGTGTGACGGTGTCCACGATCCGTGTCCGATCCGAGCAGTGCAGTGCTGCTCCTCGAGTCAAGTCTGTGTCTCAGGCTCTCAACTATCAGCTCAATGTTCAGTGCAGTGTGTTGTGCTGTGTTTGTGTTTTGTCTTTTGTGTTTGTCTTGAGAACTATATTGTTCACTATCTTAGTGTATATTTTTTTTTCTTTTAATCCCTTAAAATTTTTTATTAAATATAAAATAATATAATTTATTAACTAAATTATATATATATGTATATGTTAACAGATTTGGGATCCCAACGGGTTTAACATTTGTCCCACTACCCTTCCCAAACCCTACAGGGTTTTTAAAATGAAACCTATAACCCGTCCCAAACCCTATAGGGTTTTTAGTGGGACTGGTGGGTCGGGAACCTGACAAAACCCATCCCGCTGGCATCCCTAAAAACCCCTTAATCAATTTTAAGATCGAAAGCTTATATCTTGGTCATTTTCACTTGAACCCGTTCTCTAAGCTTGAAAACCCAAACTTTGATTATTGATTAACTTAGAGCAATTCCCAAGTTATTGAATGCAAGTGATGGTTGGGCTCTACTCCAATGATGAAGGGAAATAGTTCTATGGCTTTGGTTCTATTCAATTTGCTCTCAAATGAGAAGATATGAAGAGAGAGAGGGTGGTCATGGGTACTATTCATAGTGTGAGATAGTGAGAGATTCGAGCTTTTTATTTTTTTTTTCTTCCTTCGAAATGAGCTCTAGGGACTCTTATTTATATCAGCAAGTGATGAGTAGTGTTCAGAGATCCTAGATATAAAGAAAAATTGAACATTTGTAAGAGTGGGTAATTTTTTGTTCCTAAATATTTTTTGGCCAAATTCATCATGATTTTTGTAAAGATTTTTCAAAATTGAAGATGCAAATATATTCTATTGGCTTCACTTGACTAATCTATGTGCTTGATTTGTAATTTGCAAGTCAATTTAGCCTATAATATTCACTTAAAAATTGGATGTAATGTGTGTACATTTCATTTTTCCAATTTTCATGTTTGTTTTTAAGGCACTTTTCTTTATTATAAAATTTGAATTTAGTGTGCATTGGATAGTACTCTAAGTGTATATTTAATTTCCACTTTTTGTTTGATTTATTTGGTCAAATAATAAATGAAACTGGGTCGAAAAAAGGGAGGATTGGACAGTTTTTTTCTTTCCTTTTCTAGTTGGTATTCGAATAGGGGAAAGAGAAGACAATGAACATGAATGGGTGACCAATTAGTGGCTACCATGTGTCCTAGTTTTGAGAGACGAAATAAAATGCATTGAAATGCATGTAAGGAGATTCATACCAGCACCCTATTGAGCTTTCATCCATGTAGCCAACCAACTAAGTCTGCTCTAATCATTTAATGTTATGCGTGAATTTTTATTTCGATGATATGTTGAGCCAAGTTTTATATAACTCCCCTTCAAGCCTTAAACATTAGTCTAAGCCTCTTGACCATGAAATTAAGTATTGAAGCTAATAGGCATATGTGGAATGGAATTAAAGCTTGGGTTCATTAAATGCTCGACTTGACTCAAAACTCCAATTTGCTCATAAAACGAGCAATTAAGTCCGACTGAGGCACCATTTGAAGCCACAATTGCTTATTTTTCATAGATTTGATGAGCAAAACTCGGGTGAGAAATAAAAAAATTTCCTTTTTCTAAAAACCCTCTAAAAATTTATTGTGATTTTTTCCCAAAAAATTTTTTTTCCCTTAAAAATTATTTCCCCCCCCAAAAATAACCCAAAATTTTACTTTTCTCTAAAAAAAAAATTTTTTTTTTTTTTTATAAAATATTTTAAATAAAAATTTAAACTAATTTTACCCATACAATAACCATTGAACCATTTTAAAAAATATTAAAAAAAATTTTCTTCCCATTTAATATTAGTGCAAAAAAGGGGGGGGTACTATATTTATTTTGTTGAGACTTAAGTGGTTCTTCAAATTAATTTAACCATAAAAATTGTCCAATTCTTTAAGGTTTCACACTTTTTCTTGTTTAACAAGTAACAAGGAATAATCAAAGCGAAATTTATTTAGTTAACTTAAGTTTTTGATAATTAAACAAAATCTAACTTGTAATTGTGAAGAAAAGAGTAAAAAAAAAAGAACTAAAATTAGTTTTTAAAGTGCCCAAACTTGTGGGAATTTTTTTTTTCCCTTTCTTTTCACAACAATTTCAAAATTTCATGCAGCCAAAAAAATGGGTAAAAGAAAATGACTAAATAAGTTAAATTTTTAAAGAAAAATTTTTTTTAGAGAATAATTGCTAGAATTAGGGAAATTTTCTTGTAAAAATAGTATAAATAACATCTTAGCAAAAATTTATTTTGTTACCCATAAGTTTTTTATAAATGAAACAAAAATTTGAGAAAAAAAGAATTAGAAAAGATAAAAAAGGAAGAAAATTAGTTCCTAATAGAAAACTTATAAAAATTTTTTATTATTTATAGCAATTTACTATTAACCAAAAAACAATAAAGTAAATTATGAAAGGAAAATGGGATCAATAAGAATTTAAAATTTTAAAGTCAAAATTTAGGGAGAAAATTGCTGAAAAAGGAAAGTAAAGAGTAAAATAGGGATATGATAATTTAGTACAATATAAGAGGTATCTATGCGAATTTTAGTATTTTATATATAAAGCATGCTGCAAAAGGTGCCCTTTTGAGTTACTAATGAGCCTAGTACGTACTTGCTCCTAAGCTATTCATTAACTGTAATACCTAAAATTTGTATTAATTTTATTGTAATATTGTAACGAAAAACTAATGCTAAGATTGGGATTTCATAAAAAAATTTAGGGTCAATTTGGGCTTTCACAAAAAAAAGTATTTAAGCCCATATCATAACATTCCCCCCTTTTGCATTTTAATAAGTAAATAAAAAGAAAAAATCAAGAGAACCTCAAAAGGAACCCTAAGGTGCTAAAGGAAAACAACATGGGTTCAATTCCAACATAAGAGGTAAGGATTTTATCAAGGATTTCAATTGGTTATTAGATTTAGAACTTATAGGTATTGTATGCGCATCAGGATTCGAAAAATTTGGGGGAAAAAACAAAAGAGCATGGGGAACCCCTCAATCAAGAGTATGACTAAAGGAAGTATTAAAGTAAGTAATCTAATGTGTGAATTTAAAAAATAATACATGTTTTAGGGGTTAAGTTAACTTAGGGAAAAGAGAATTGAGTTTAGGGGAATTTAGAGTAAAGAAAACAAGGGTTTGTGAGAAATTTCAAGTGGGATATGGTTTTCCCAACACGGTTGTGTTTCGATCATGTTGAATACAAATGCTTACGAAGATACCAGCTTTTTTTATATGGCCGTGTTCCAACTGTGTTAAGCCAAAACTCATCGAAAGATATACGATCCTTAACAAAATCGTGTTTTAAGTTTAAAATTAAGCTACAAAAGCCTTAAACATGGCTGTAGGAGTAAAACATATTTTAATTATATATCTTTTTAAACCCTTCTAATTAAGGCAAATTTCCACACAACTTAGATAAACTATTAAAACCTTAGAAAAATTTAAATGAATAAGATTAAAAAAAATTAAGGGGATTGACTTTAAATCTTAGATTAGAAACCCAAAGAAGGGGTTTAAATTGAGGTGTACAAATTTCAATTTAGTTTAAATCTATGACCAGAAATGCTTAAGACAAAGGATTCAAATTATTGTAACTCGTATGTTATTATGTGCTTATTTAAGCTAGTGTATGTATTGAATTTGATCAAAATTGGGAAGATTTGGGGCTTAACTGTTTAAGTTAATGCTTTTTGGGTGTTTGGGCTTGACCTCGAGGCCTGTAGGGGCAGATCCCAAAGGGAAAGCACCCAAAAGACCCTTTTGTGTGACATTTTTCCCTATGGAGTCATGCTTAAAATGATTTGGGTTGAATGTTGGATTAAGTTTTTTTAAGTGGACAGGGTTTTTGGGGCTCGTAGGGGGCAATTCCCATCACAAAAAATAAGGGGGGTTTAAAATGGACATAGGTGGGAGCCCGAGTGGCAATTTCCCCTCACCAAGAATATGTGGTTTAAGTGAACAAAAATTTTTGGGGCTTATAGTGGCAGCTCATTTCACCAAGATTAAATGGCTTAAGATACCATAAATTTTGGGGGGCCTGTAGTGATAGTTTTCCCCTCACCATTTTTTTGTTGCTTATGGACTTAAATTAAATCATGAAAACGATGCCTGGTTTATGTACTGCTAATGCATGGGGATAACTGTTCATGTTTTTTCAGCACGTTTTGCTTGTGTTTATGTACTAAGCTTAACTCACCCTTTGGGGAACATTTTTTTTAGATGCAAAATGTTGAGAGGATGATAATTTTAAAAAAAACCCAGGTTTTGATGAAAAAAAAGAGAGGAAGAAAATGGGTTTTCTTTTTTACTTGGGGATTGAAATTTTTGGGTTTAATTAAAAATTTTAAAAAAGGGGAAAAATTTTTTGGGAAAAATTTAAAAAAAATTTTTTTTCCCCAAAATTCCACGAGTTTTAAAATTTTAATTGGGGTTTTCAAATTTTTTTTTTAAAGTTTGGGATTTTAAAAAACTTTTAAACTGGAATTTTAAATAAAAAGGTTTAGATTTTGGCTAAAAACCAAAATTTTTCTTTTAAAAAAAAGGACACATAAAAAGCAAAAGCAGCCCACCTTGTTTCGAGGCTTTACTTTAAAAATATAAAAAAAAATTTAGAGCAAATTGTAACCAAAAAACATGAACGGGGGTTTTTTAAAAAAAAACAAATTTTATTTTTAAAATTTCTCAAATCTTTTTAAAAAATGAATTTGAACCAATCAATTTAAAAAACCGATTTTAGGGAGGTGTGGGGGACCATCTCAAAGGTTTTGAAATTTTTAAGGGGAAAAATGCAATCTAAGTGGAAAAGGCTACAAATACCAAAGGGCCAATCAAAAGGGCGGAGCAAAAAAGATCAAAAACATGAAGGCTTTTTGAACTCATTTTGAAAAAGAATTTAAGTTTGGAAAATTTGGAGACATTGACCGGGGCCAACCCCAAAATTTTTTAATTTCATAAAAGCCAAGAAAAAGGAGCCCAAACAGCCGGAGAAAGGGGGATTCTAAAGATAATTTGGGGGGCCTTTCTTTTAAACAAAAAATATTTTATTGTGTAGTTAAGAAACATTTTAATTTTCTTTTGGGAGTGGGTTGTTAATGGGAATGTGGAAAGGGGTTTTTTTTTTTTAACTAGCCAGGGGGGCCCTATAAAATGGGGATCAAAAGTTTGTTAGGCTAAAAGAATTTTTCAATTTAAAAAGGGCATTTCCATATCTGTTTTTTTTTAACAAACGTGGGGGTTTTTATCTTAAAGGGGTTTAAAATTTTGGGTTTAAAATAATTGGGTTCTTGTCCCTTAAAAGGGGCCCCAAAATAAATAAAAAACTTTTTTTTTTCTTCTTCTTGTCAGAACACAAGAAAAAGGGGATGAACCCAACAACCCTTTCTATTGAGAGCTATGCAGTAAAAGTTCAAGCGCGTACATGTAGGTTTTCGGAGAAATTCGTGACCGAATGGATAACAAGATGAGTGGATCAAAAATTTGAAAACAGACCTCCTAGGGAAACCCTCCCTAGGAGACAAGTCGAAATTTTGTCGCGCCTAAAGAAAAATCTGCTGAAGAAGAAGAAGATGAAAGACACATCGATGCAGGAATGACCGTGTCAAAAAAGGGTTTAAAGATGAGTTATAAAATAGGGGAAACAAAATGACAATCCCCCTTTTTTAAAGGGGGAATATCCCGACATCTACCTTGAATGGGAGAAAAGGTTAAGCTGGTTTTCGATTGCCATAATTACTCTGGGGAGAAAAATGAAGCTTAAAATAGGGAATTTACAGATTATGCCATTGTTGGTGGATAATTAATCTTACCCCGCAGAATGGTGAATGCCCAAATTTTCCCAAATTTGGGGAGGAGAGAAGGTTCCATGAAAAACGTTTTCCCATCACTTATTACGAGATCACCCCTTTAAATGCAAAGCTCAAACAAAGTCGAAGAGTGTTGAAGAATTATAAGGGAGGGAAATAGCAAATTTCCGAGCAAATGAAGGAGGTCCGTGGGGCTACTATGGCTAGTTTCCTTTTTGTGGACTAAATGTGACATTGCCAACGTTGGGGAATTACAACACTTGTGGATTTGGGAGGGCTGGTGCATATGGCCAAAAAAATTGAAGAAACTCAAAAGCAAAGGTCCTAAAGGGGGGAACCACAACTACTCAATTCCCCCTTTCGGGAAAGGGGACAAGGGCAAAAAGGGAAAGAGAAACTTGGGGTTCAAAGCCTAGTTGGGGGGAACAAAAGAAGCACCCAGGGGCCCTAGGGAGGGTAACTCATCTCTCAAACTCTAAAAAATCGGGGATTTTTAAATTTTTTAATGTTTGGGGATTGGCATATAGCATCTCATGTCCAAATCAAAGGGTTTGATCATGCACAAAGGGGGGGAAATTGAAACTGACGATGAGGGCCCTTGATTGTACTAAGATACATCCCACATTTAGAAGATGCAAGTTTTTGTAAATATGCTGAGAAGGCAAGTCATTAGTCTTATCTTCCCTAATGTGTATTAAAACAAGAAGAAAAATGATAATATGCAGTGAGAAAAATTTTTTTAAACTCGGCCTGTACAAGACGGGGTTGTATTTTTATATAGATGGGGTACTTTTTAATGTACAAAAACATATTGTTGATAAATTGGTTTGTCCACTCTAAAACACCCGGGGCCGTAAAAGTTGCAAGGCTAAATGAATTTGGAGAATGAAGGTTAACAAGCAGGCCCCCGTGAGTTTTTTAATCGGGAAAAAGGGATAAGGTCCTTTTGATGTTGTACCTAGCGTTGGTCCTTTTACTCGAACCCCTTGCAATTTGACAAGAACCCATTCGATGGTAAAAAAACCAATACCCCGTTTGTGAAGGAGGGAAAGGGAAGTTAATTGTTGCCAATGATGCAAACCCGGGTGTATGGGGATCAACTAAGGTTTAAAAAACCTTTTGGAAAAAGTGAGGTAGAAGCCAAGAAACAAAAAAAGAGGGAAAATGAAATTGAAAAATATGAGTGTGAAAGAGAAAGGGAAAATCCTAGGAGAGAAAAAACAAAAGGGTCGGCTGTAGGTGAGGGGAAAAGAAAAAAATGGTTTCTTTGCAAAAGAACGAGGATCAAGAGTGCACTTAAGGTTGGAAGACCAATGATTCTATTTGTATAAAGGAGGCTATGTTTTTGAAATTCTACCTTGACACTTCTTTGCCTAGTTGTGTTTTCTCTTTTTCAGGATTTTGAGGACGTCTTTTTTGATGAAGTACCTAATGGTCTACCCCCAAAAAAGAGGATTGAGCATCTATTTACTTTGTCCTGAACGATGATTCTAAAACAAATAGCTTTAGGGCGAATCCTGTGGGGCAAGGGGGCTACAATGGTCAGTGGAAAGATAATGGCCAAGGGAATTTTGAGAAAGTGACCCGTGTGCATTCTAGTATTTTGGTGCCCAAGAAAGATGGGACTGGCGCATGTGTGTTGTTGGGCCTTAACAAAACACAAGAAGACCGCACCCATACCCTTTTGGGTGATATATTGATGAATTGCATGACTTTTAAATTTTTGAAAATAGATCTAAAGAGTAGCTATTTTCAAATTTGAATGAAAGAGGGTTGAATGGGGAAAAAAGCTTTCAAAAAAAAAACAGGGTTTTTATGATGGTTAGTGATCCATTCGGTTAACTAATGACCTAGTACATTCATGAGACTAATGAACTATGTTTTTGGTGCATTAATTGGAAAATTTTCGTTGTATACTTTTATGATATTCTGGGTTTTTAATAAGAGCTTTGATGACTATGGAACATCTTAGGTTTTTTTGATGTTTGAACAGGAAAAATTATAGCCCTTTGAAAAAGGCAGTTTTTTTATAGTCAAATGGTTTTCTTAGGTTTTCTTGTTCATAGGTGGAATAAAGTGGGGTGAAGAAAAGGTGCAAGCCATCAAGGATTGGCCTTCCCAAATCACTGACAAAAATAAGAAGTTTTCTTGGTTACTATTTTTATAGAGTTTTTGTGTAATTTATTTCTTGGCTTTTCCCATTGACTAAAGAAAAAAAAAGGATGTTTGGGGTTTAAAAGGGAATTTTAAACAGAAAACACCTTTAATGTGATAAAGAAAGTTATTTTTACTCCATTTTAGTTTTACTTGATTTTTCCAAAAACGTTTGAATTGAAAGTGATCCTCCAAGATTGGTATTGGACTGTTTTGTGAGGAGAAGCGTCCATGCTTACTTTAGTAGAACTAATGAAGCTGCTTTGAAGTCTCGACGTATACAAGGGCTCTATGCATTGGTGCGTGCATTGGGGACGTGCAGCACACTTTGGTCGAAAGAATTTGTTATTCAAGGGTCATGAATCTTTGAAGCTTTGAAAGGGCCCAAGGATGTTTAATAAAAACATGCAAATGGGTTTTGGGTTTTTAGAATGTTTCCATATGTTTACCAATACAAGCAAAGGAAGGAAAATGTGGTTGATGCCCATCCGAGGTATGCTTAATCACTATTCTTGGAGCAAAATTTCCTGGGTTTGAAAAATAAAGGGAATTTTTAAAAACAAGATTTTGATTTTCTGTTGTGTATCTGCTTTGGGAAGGGGGCATTTGATAAAATTTTTATAGGGATGATAATTCCTTTTTTAGGGTAACAAAACTATGCATTCCAGTGTTCAAGGAGGTTTTTTGTGTTTTATTTGGGGTGGAGGCTTTGGGCATTTTGTATTGCTAAGACATTAAAAATCTGAAAGAACATTTCTTTTGGCCTCATATGAAAAGAGATGTGGAAAGATTTGCTCTAGATGCACACAAGTAAGAAACCAAAAACAGAGTTTAAACCCTGGGCTTACAGCCTTTTTCCAGTACCTAATGAAAACCTTTGGGCGATGTTTCTGATTTTGTTTTGGGTTTACCCAGGTTTAAAAGAGGTAGAGATTCCCTTTTCGTGATTGTGGATCGTTTTTCAAAAATGGGACATTTTTTCCTTTTAAAAAAGACTAATGATGCTACCATGTTGCTGAATGTTCTTTAAGAATCTACGTTTTCATGAGGCCTAAGAGCAAGTAAGTGTTAGATGTTAAAAATTTCCCCAAAATTTCTGTGGTTTGTGGGGGAAAAGGGGAAAAAAATTTTATTTTCTACAATGTCACCCCCAAACCAATGGAAAACTGAAGTTTTGTATAGGACATTGATACCTTTTGCATGCTTTTAAAAAAAGAATTTTAAACTTGGAAGAAAGCATTCCCTTCATTTATTGGTACAATTGATTGGCATTCTTTTATAGTTTTTCTCCTTTGAGATTGTATGTGGTTTCAATCCTTTGACCCCACTGGATTTGATTCCTTTGCCTGTAATGAGATTACTAGCTAGATGGCAAAAAGAAGGCTGAGATTTTAAAAAATTTATAAAAAGCAAGACACACATAATGAAACGGAAAAGAGAAGAACGTTACCCAAGCTAACAAAGCAAAAGAAAAGTCTTTTGAACCTGGGGATTTGGTTGGGTGATATAGGAAAAAAGGTTTCCCAAATCAAAGGCGAACTAAATTAGATCCCAAGGGGAGGTAGACCATTTCAAGTGGGGGCCAAAATCAATGAAACGCAAAAGTTGGATTTTGCTAGGGGAGTAAATTTGTGTCCCCATTTAACGTGTCTAAACTTACTCCCTTTTAACAGGTTCAGATTCGAGGGGCAATCCTTTTATGAGAGGGAAGGGTGGGGGGCCCCTCAAGGTTTGGGTATTTAAAGGGCAAATGCAAACTAAGTGGAATAAGGAACACCAAAAACCCCGAAGGGCCAAACAAGGGCGCGAGCAAATTCAAGCAAGCTAGCAAGGTTTTGGGAAACATTTTTGAGAAAAGTCAAGTCGGGAAGAATTTGGAGACTTGAGCCGGGCGAACCAAATTCATTTAAAGTCATACAAGCACAAGAAAAATGGGCCCAAAAACAGCCAAGGCGTAAAAGGGGGTTTTAAAAAGATAATTGAGGGGCAACTTTCATCACAAAATATTATTTGTAAGTTTAAAGGGAAAATTTTAATTTTTTTGGTAGAGGGTAATGGGTTGGATGGTTTTTTTAAAATTTAATTAGCCTGGAACTTTAAATGGGCTCAAAAGTTGTGTTTTGGGGGCATGGACGAATTTTTAAATTTAAGAGTCTTTCTCTATCTTTCTTTTTTTAACAAGTAGCCAAGGTTTTTTTTTGTGGGTTAAGCCGTTTATATTATTGGTTTTTTGTCCTTATAGGCAAGGGTCAAAAATTTCTTTTTTTTTTTTTTCTTTTTTATTTAAAAATATATTACCGGTTTTTGTCTCCATAGACAAAGAGAGTAATTTTTTTTTTTTTTTATCCAAAATTGGGAAATTTGGGCATTCAAGATATTGATTGTTTTTATTGTGTCTCATAAATCAATTCGTTTGGTTTTTGCACGGGGAATAAGTGATTAGGGGGTTGTGCACCCTTTATAGTTCCAGTTGGCCTATCCTTTAAAGGTTAAATGCCAGTGTTCGAGGCACCTGAGTCTAGATCATTTGGGCTAAGACATAAAATTTTAAAAAAGGATAAAAATAATTTAAAATTTTGGTTAAAACCCGGGCTTGATGGTGGGTTTGGAACCCCCCCCCAAGGGAAGGGGGGGAAAACCCTAGACTTCCCTCGGTTACCGGATGATCAGTGAGATGCGATTCATGTGATTGTTCACGCATAGCATTTGTTTGAAACGCTTAAATTTGTTGTTTTTTTGCAACACTGGGGAAG
>JBBMOL010001203.1:0-45850 GCA_037954665.1 Laguncularia racemosa
TCATGAGAGCTATGCCGGTGCCCAGGCCCGGCGCGGGCGCGCGGAAGAGAGGAGCTTGAGGACTGGGTGGTCAACCGTTTCGGGGCCGCCGTCTCTACGCCCACTTCTTCGAAAGCTACACCGAGAAGTGTGGGGAATTCCCCCCTCGCAGATCCAGGCGGACTGGGCGGCCCAGAGGATCAAGAACCTGTCCCTCTCCAAGGCCGTCTGGAACGCGCTCGGCGGCGGCAACGACACCACCAGCCTCATCGAGGAGTTCCAGTATCCCCGCCTCGGACCGGGCATGATGTGGAGAAGGCCCCGCGAGACCGTCGAGGCGGGCGGGGGAACGGTCGAGACGTCCACGAACGTCGACCGGATTCGATGGGACGGGGAGCGCATCGTCTCCCTCGACACCCGGGATCGGAACGGTGAGGTCACGACCCATCCGGTCGACCAGCTCATCAGCACGATGGCTCTCCGAGACCTCGTGGAGTGCCTGGATCCGCCCCCGCCGCCGCGCGTTCGCGAGGCGGCGGCCCAATTGAAGTATCGCGACTTCCTGATCGTGACGCCTCATCCTCGCCATCCCGACCCCTTTCCCGACAACTGGATCTACATCCACAGCCCGGACGTCTCGGTGGGGCGCGTCCAGAATTTCCGCGCATGGTCGAAGGACATGGTGCCCGAGCCGGACCGGGCCTCCATCGCATGAATACTTCTGCCAGGAGAACGACGGGCTCTGGGCGATGGACGACGCGGACCTGCGGGAGAAGGCGTCCCGCGAACTGGAGGTTCTGGGTCTCGCTTCGGGCCGACAGCGTCGTCGATTCCGCCGTGATCCGGCAGCGCAAGGCCTACCCGGTCTACGACGAGAACTATCGGCAGGCCGTCGACCCCTGCAGGAGTTTCTGAGTTCGCTCCGGAACTTCCAGACCGTGGGCGCAACGGTCTGCACCGCTAAAAACAATCAGGATCATTCTATGCTGACCGCCATGCTGGCGCTCAGAACCTGATCTCGGCGCCAAGCAGGATGTCTGGACGGTCAATGTCGAGCGGGCGTATCATGAGGAGTTCGTGCTCCCCGACGAGAAGCGGGCGGCCTGAACCGCGGGGGCCGACCGGATGGCCGCAGGAAGACAGCTTCCGCGAAGGGCCGGGCGGCTCCTGGCCACTTCGGCGAAGGCCCGCCTCGCCTCCTCGCCGAGCGCCTGCGCCGCCGCTGGCCTCTAAAATCTGGAGCAGACCTCCTCCTTCTCCTCGGCCTGCCGATGATTCTCTGGCTGTGCATCCACATGCCGGCCTTTCAGAATCCGGACGAGGTGAACCACAATCTATCGGGCCGACCAGATCAGCCACGGCGGACTGTTTCCCCTGCGCGATGTCCACGGCAGGGTCGGAGGCTACGTCGACAACGGGCTGGGGCGCGCGACGCTCTTTGGCCCGCCTTGGCCTCCCGCTGTCACGCCGACCAATGTCGAGTTTCTGGAGCGACGGTTGAGTGCGTCCGCTGGGAGCATTCCGTGGTGCTCGCACCCTTCGCGAACACCGCCGCTTACTCGCCTCTTCTGTATCTACCACAAGCTGCGACGCTCGCCTTCGCCCGCGCGAACGATCTCGACATCGCGACCTCCCTGCGAGCCGTACGAGTTGTGGCCGGCTTGGCGAGCGCCGGACTGTGCCTTCTCGCTCTCGGTATTGCGAGGCGCGGGCGATTGGCGATCCTGGTCGTCGCCCTGTTCCCGATGACGCTGTCGCTGTTCTCATCGGCCTCTCAAGACGGTCTTCTCATATCGTCCTGCTTTCTCTTCTTCGCCCTCCTGTCGCGCGCTCTGTCAGATCGTCGACCTTTCGGCATTGGCACCTACGGCGCCCTTCTGGTGATCCTGCTGGCATTCAGTCTCGCGCGGCCGCCCATGATCGTATTGGGCGCGCTGCTGCTCATGCCGGAGTTGCGATTTGCCTGGTCCGATCGCCGGATCGGCGATCTTATCCTGCGGCTGGTGCCGCTCTGTCTCGCTTTGGCGGCGCTCTATGCGTGGAGCCAGTTGCAGTTCGAGATTGGCACCGTCGGATCTTCCCAAGCGCTCGCGCCCGACGAAACCATCGGGAGCGGGTCGTCTACCTCTCCGAAAATCCGATTTGGGCTATTCAGGTGGGGCTGAATACGATCGAGCGATTCTGGTATCCTTATATGCTGTCGCTGATCGGGTTCATCGGATATTTTGAAATTCTGTTTTCCCAAACGTATATAGAATTTATATTGTCTTGATTATCGCATCAATAATCGCAGAAAAATATAGTTCATACATTTCTTTATACAGCTTTTTTGTGGTTCTTTTGTAATTCTGAGCATATTTATTGGAATACATATGATAATATATCTTACAACATCTCCAATAGGAACGAGTCTGGTTTATGGTGTGCAAGGTCGGTATTTTATCCCGCTTCTTCCATTATTAAGCTTCTTGCTTCCTATATTAATTTTTTCCAGCGGTCGCGTTCTCTATGGAATGAGAATTATGATCGCGATGGTGCCGATCTTGAACTTTTTTATAGTTCCACAGGCAGTGCAGCTCAGCTATTACTTCTAGGCGGCGAAGCCGCCGGAGCTCGAAGTCGCAGCTTGGGCGGACGGCTTCCGGCGTTCGGTTGCTGGCGGACGATGGTCGCCTCCCAGAGAAATCCAAGGAGCACCCAATCGCCGGACGAGTTCCAAGCTCTCTCTTCTTTGCCATGTCCGCGTGTGAGATCGTTTCCGTTTTGGCTGACATGCTCTAGAGGGAAGCTGCGCGGAACCGGAACTGGTGCCGCAAACCGAGCGGGAGACCCATCCGGTATCGACGCGTTCGAAGAGCCTGATCTTCAAGAGTCGGGCGCGTTGAAGAGCTGCGGCGCGACGTTTGCCTCTGTGCCGCGGGATTTCGACGCACGGTTCTGGCGCAATGGCCCTCCCGGTCGCGTTCCTCGTGAAGCGGCTCGGGCCAAGCGGGCGCAAGCGGAAGAGGGACGATGACGGACTCTTGGCCGGACAACACGCTCCTCATCAGCCTGATCGTCGTCGCGCCCCACGGGATCGACCACCATGGGGAGGATCTTTCGCGCATCATCGGAGCGATCCGGGCGCGCTACGCCTTCTTCGAAGTCATCCTCATCGACAACGGTGGGGGATACGGCCCACCGCATGGTGGAGCGGCTGGCACCCCTCGCGCCCCAGATCCGGGTGCTGCAGCTGGAGGCGAACGCCGATTTCGACCGCATGGCCACGCACGGCTACCAGGAGTGCATCGGCGACATCGCCATCCTGACCTCCGCCGACGAAATCGCCGGCCTCGACGTCGATCCCATCCTCACCCGGCTCCACGAGGGCGCGGAGCTCGTGCGCATGCGCCGCAGGTCCGCCTCGTTTCTGGAGCGCTCCAGTTCCTCCCTCGTGCGCTCCCTCACCGGGCTCGAGGTCGACACCCGCTTCCTGCGCACGCTCGGGCTCAACCGCGAGCTCATGAGCGTCCTTCTGACCCGGCCCGAGGAGATCCATCTCTTCCGCTTCACGGCCCACACCTTCAACGCCCACCAGACCGTGCTGGAGGTGGATCAGCCGCCGACCCGCACGGGATTGCAGCTCCTGGCGAGGCGGGTCGATCTGGTGGTCCGCCTCGTCGCGACTTCGGCCCCGCGCCTCCTGCGCATCGCCAGCGCCGCCTGCTTGGCGCTTGCCCTGGTCGCCCTGGCGACCCTTCTCTACGTGGTGGGCGTCTGGCTCTGGCGCGACGAGATCGCCGAGGGCTGGACCACCATGATCTCGCTCCTGGCGCTCTGGATGTTCGTCCAGCTGGGCGCCACCTCGACGCTCTGCCTCGGGCTCTCCCGCGTTCTTGACCGCCAGCAGCGGGCGCGCATGCCCCGGCTCGTGGACGAGGTCACCGTCAGCGACCTCTTCGCGACGGCCGGCCTCCTCAACGTCGAGAACGACTACGGGCCAATCGTCTCCGGCTTCCAGACCCGAGGCCCCGAGACCCGCTGATACGAAGCGCCGCCCTCCCTCCCATGCCCAAGAGCCCGATGTCCCAGAGTTCCATGCCGGCCACCGAGCCCCGCGACCGCGCCGTTCCCGAGCATACGACGAAGGAGTTCTTCGCCAAGCGCGCGCGCCACTGCCTGGTCGTCCCGGTCATCAACGAGGGGGAGCGGATCGCTCTCCAGCTGGAGCGCATGGGGGCGATCGGCGTGGACAAGGCACTCGACATCGTCATCGCCGACGGCGGGTCCACCGACGGGTCCCTCTCCGACGCACTCCTCGAGAGAAGCGGCGTGCGCACGCTCCTCACCAAGACCGGGCCCGGCAAGCTCTCCGCCCAACTGCGCATGGCCTACGCCTACGCCCTCGATGAGGGCTACGAGGGCATCGTCACCATCGACGGCAACGGTAAGGACTCCGTCGAGTCCATCGCGCTGTTCGTGACGGCGCTGGAGGAGGGCGTCGACTACGCCCAGGCGTCGCGCTTCCAGCCGGGGGCGGCGCGGTCAACACGCCGCGCTCGCGCGACCTCGCCATCAAGCTCCTGCATGCGCCGGTCCTCAGCCTCGCCGCCGGCCGGCGCTTCACCGACACCACCCAGGGGTTTCGCGCCTACAGCGCCAAATATCTCCTTCATCCGCAGGTGCAGCCCTTCCGCGAGGTCTTTGAGACCTACGAGCTCCTGGCCTACCTCACCGTGCGGGCCTCCCAGCTCGGCCTTCAAACCCGCGAGATCGCGACCACCCGCACCTATCCGGCGGACGGGACGGTGCCGACCAAGCTGAACGCCCGGGGCAACCTGTCCCTCGTCAAGATCCTCTTCGCCACCCTCGCGCGGCGCTATCACCCATGAAGGAGACGACCGGCCGCCCCTCGTCCGCGCGCTACGACACGGTCGTCCTCGGGGCCGGTTTCTACGGTTGCGTGCTGGCGGCCCATCTCGCCGCCAAGGGCGAGAGCGTCCTCGTCTGCGAGCGCGGCGCGGCCTCCATGGAGCGGGCCTCGGCGGTGAACCAGGCGCGGGTCCACACCGGCTTCCACTATCCGCGCTCCTTCGCGACGGCGCTGCGCTCGCGGCACAATTTCGAGCGCTTCGCCGAGGACTACGGCCCGGCCGTGCGCCGGGACTTCCAGATGCTCTACGCCATCGCGCGCCACCGCACGAAGGTGAACGCCCAGCGCTTCGAGGGCATGTTCCGCGCCATGGACGCGCCGCTGGAGCGGGCGAGCGCCGCCCAGCGCGCGCTCTTTGCCTCCGACTTCGTGGAGGACGTCTTCGCCTGCACCGAATACGCCTTCGACTATTCGATCCTGCGCCGCATCGTCTTCGAGCGGCTGAAGGGCCCTGCCGGTGGAGATCGCCTTCGAGGCGCGGGTGGACCGGGTCGCGGCGAAGGGGGAGGGGTCGAGGTCATCCTCGCCGATGGCCACCGCGTCGAGACGGCCCGGGCCTTCAACATCACCTATTCCCAGATCAACGACGTCCTGAAGCGCAGCGGCCTGAAGCGTCTTGGCCTCAAGCACGAACTGGTGGAGATCGCCCTCGTCGATCCCCCGCCGGCCCTCGACGGGACGGCGGTGACGGTGATGGATGGCGCCTTCTTCTCCTCGATGCCCTATCCGGCCGCCTCCGCCTATTCCCTCACCCACGTGCGCTACACGCCCCACTTCGGCTGGACCGACGAGACCTCCCCGCGTGATGCCTACGCGACTGCGGCGAGCCTGCCGAAGGAGACGCGCTGGCGCCACATGGTCAATGATTCGCGCCGCTACATGCCCGCGCTCGGCGAGGTGGGCTGGCGCCGCTCGCTCTTCGACGTCAAGACCGTGCCCGTGCGCAACGAGAGCGACGACGGTCGCCCGATCCTGCTCCACGCCCATGGCGAGGTGCCGGGCTTCTTCTCCGTCCTCGGCAGCAAGATCGACAACGTTTACGACCTCTTCGAAGCCGTGGGATGAGCGCCGCGATGGCCGACACGACCCCCCGCCTCTCCTCCCTGACCTCGGCGTCCTTCCTCCGCTTCTTCGCGGCGAGCCTCTTCGGCCTCGTCTTCGACGTCGCGCTGGCGAGCGGGCTCCACCACCTCGCCGGCCTCCCGCTGATCGCCTCGGCGGCGATCTCGCTTCTCGCCGCCGCGGTCCTGATGTATCTCGTCCACGAATTCTGGACCTTCCGGTCCAGCGCCCGGAGCTTTTCCGCCGCGCGCATGGCGGGGACGGTGGCCTCGGCCCTGGCGCGCTTCTCCTGCGCGTTGCCGCGCTCTACGCCTTCGCGGAGATCCTCGGCCTCGGCGAGCATTTTGCGATCCTCCAGCTGATCGCGGCGACGGGCCTGTCCTTTCTTTTCAACTACGTCCTCGTGCGGCAGATCGTGGGCGGGCGCCGCCCAGTGCCCCGCTGACCTTCCGCCCCTTCCACGAACGAAAGGCGCTTCACCGCATGAAACGCGCGCTCATCGGCCACACCGGCTTCGTCGGATCGAACCTGAAGCGGGACGGGGAGTTCACCCACCACTTCAACTCCGCCAACTTTCGCGACATGGCCGGGCAGGAGTTCGACGAGGTCGTCTGCGCCGGGGTCTCGGCGGTCAAGTGGCTCGCCAACAAGGAGCCGGAGAAGGACTGGCAGGGCATCGCCGCGCTTCTCGACGTGCTGGCCGAGGTGAAGGCACCGCGCTTCACCCTCGTCTCCACCTCGACGTCTATCCCGATCCCGCCGAGGCCCTCGACGAGACCCACGCCATCGGCGAGGAGGAGGGCCAGCCCTACGGGCGCCACCGCCGCGCCGTCGAGCGCTTCGTGGAAGAGCGCTTTGACGACGTCCTTGTGGCGCGCCTTCCGGCGCTTTTCGGAACGGGGTTGAAGAAAAACGTCATCTTCGATCTTCTGACGGACAACATGACCGACAAGATCAATCCCGCCGCGACCTTCCAATGGTATCCGTTGGCGCACCTCGAGGACGATCTCGCCCGGGCTCGGGGCGCCGGCATCGGCCTCGTGAACCTCTTCCCCGAACCGCTGGCGACGGCGCGCATCCTGGACGAGCTTTTCCCGGACGTGCCCGTGGGAGAGGCGGCCGAGCCCGCGCCCCGCTATCGTTTGCAGACCGCCCATGCCGAAGCATTCGGCGGCACGCCGCCTTACCGGATGTCAGCCGACGCCGTGATGGAGGCGCTCCGGCGTTTCGTCTCGGCCGCCCGCGCGAACCCGGACGTCGAGCTCGGCCGATGAGTGCGGGACGCGCGATCTCCAACATCGCCTGGCCGGCCGAGGCGGACGCGGAGGCGCTGGCGCTGGCCGGCGAACTCGGCTTCACCGGCATCGAGCTCGCGCCCGCCAAGGTGTTCGGGCCCCTGGACGCGGCCGAGACCTCGGCGCTGGAGCGCTACCGCGCCGATCTCACGGCGCGTGGCCTCGCCATCCCCGCCCTCCAGGCGATCCTCTTCGGCGTGAAAGACGCTCACCTCTTCGAGAGCCCCGAGGCCCGGGCCCGGCTCGGCGAGCGCCTTGCCCGGGTCGCCGAGGTCGCCGGCATCCTCGGCGCGGGCGCCTGCGTCTTCGGCTCGCCCGGCCTCCGCGACCCCGGCGCGCTGACCGAGGACGAGGCCCTCGACATCGCCGCCGAGTTCTTCGCCGGGGTGGCGCCGCATTTTGCGGCCGCCGGCACCGTTTCTCGCGCTCGAAGCCAATCCTCCCCTTTATGGCTGCCGCTTCGTCACCCGCACCCGGAGGCCATGGCGCTGGTGGAGCGGGTGGCGACGCCCGGCTTCGGCCTGCAGCTCGACATGGCACGGTCTTCGAGAACGGCGAGGATGTCGCCACCGTCGAAGCCGCCGCCGCCCTCGCGTCCCACTGCCACGTCAGCGAGCCGAACCTCGTACCGATCGGCAACCGGCGGCCACGACCACGCCGCTCCCGCCGGCGCTCTCGCGGCCTCGGGCTACGAGGGGTGGATCTCCGTCGAAATGCGCGGGACCGACGATTGGCGGGGCGCGATGCGAAGGGCGGCCCGAACGTTGTCCGCTTGTTACGGACCCGCGGCGTGAAGCGCGCGGCAAAGGCGTCTCCGGCCTCCCGCGACGGCGCGCGAACCGGACGCCCGGCGGCGCGACGCCCATGGGACAGGTGGGACGGATGCCGGCCGGCTCGGGCGGCGCCTCCTTTGGATTCGGAGCCGACGCCGTGACCGCATTCTCCCTCGTCACCCTCCGCGAGACCCTCGCGCACCGCGACTTCCTGCTCGCCGAGCCCGCCGAGGCCGAGCGCCTCACCCTACGCTCCCTCGCAGCATGTCTCGTCGTCACCTTCGGCGTCGCGCTCGTCCTTTTCCTCCGCAACCCCGACCCGATCTTCCAGCCGGCCTTCTACGGCGAGGATGCCGATGGCTGTCCGGCATCCTCAGCGACGATGTGTTGACGTCCTATCTCCACGCTCGGAGGGATTACCTGACCCTCGGCCAGACCCTCCTTCTCCACGCTTCGGCGATCGTCAATTTCATCGCTTTCGGATTGGATATCGCCAATCTCCCGAGGATTCTCGCGCTCGCCTCTTACCTCTTCACGGGCGCCTTCGCGGCGGTCGCGTTTGCCTCGCTCAAGGGCTGGGCGCCTCTGGGCGCGCGTATTGCCCTGACGATCGCTATCGCCCTCATGCCCTTGGAGACCACGCAAACGAAGTCATCGGGCGGTTCTCAATCTCGGTTACTTATTCTTTCCGCTCGCCGTATTCTTGATGTTGCTGCGGCCCAAGCTACCGACGCCTTTCACCCGCGCCGTGATTGACGTGACGCTTCTCGTTTGCGCCGCGACCAATCCCCTCTGCATCGTCCTCATCCTCGCCTATCTCGGCCTCCTGGCCTTCGTCCGAATGGCGCGGCGCGAACTGCCAATCCGCGAGAGTCTGATGGGGGCGGCGATCGTCGCCCTCTGCCTCTTCTACATCCCCCGCTTCATGACCGCGAATGCCGTCGACATGGGAGAGCCTCGGCTCGGCGAGTTGGTCGAAGCTTTCGGAGCGCGCAGTCTGCTGTACCCTTTCTGGTTTCCCTTCTATGGCGACCTGAACGACGGGCTCGTCGTCGTCCTGACGCTCCTTTTCTTCGCCCTTCTTATTTTCGCCCTTCGCCGTACGTCCGGTGCCCGGCGCGGCGTCGGTCTGCTCCTTTGCTCGATTACCTTGCTTTTGGTTGTCGGAACCCTGGCACTGCGTCCCGGCTTGACGGCGCAGCTGAGCGACTACACTCGGACCTTCCCGGATCGGTACTTCTACGCGCAGAACGTCCTAGCAGTGACCTGCTACGCCTGGGCGACCGGCGTCCTCTCTCCGACCCTGCGTAGCACCGTGTTCGCCTTCTTTACGGCCGTCTACATCTTCGGAGTCACAGACCTCTTCGAGTTCTCCTCTCCACGCATGTTGGTCGCGGTGGACGGTACCTTCCGCGAGAATGCTGCGCGCGTGGCGGCCGACAATCCCGGTGCCGCTCCCTCCGATCCGCTTTCGGTTCCGACCTATCCTCAGGGCTGGTCGATCACCCTGCCGGCCTCCGTCGTGCGCGCGACGGCCGCGGGGCTGTCCGCCGCGTCGGGTCGCGGATAGGGCCGTGCGGACAATCCAAGCGGTCACCGCGTGTCGGCAGGGCTTTCCCTTCTGCCACCCAGGCCCTCTCACATTCTGTGACGACGATTTTGCGAACGATCGTTTGTCTGCGCCGGGCCGACATGCCATGCCACGCGGCATCGAGCGAACATTATGCCGACCATCCGCTTCCAAGGCCCGCGTCTCATGAGCGAACGCATCGCTAGCTGTCCCCCAACTCTCGCCCTCGAACCATCCCCCGGGCAACAGCTCGAACTCCTCTCCTCTGCGTACCAGACCGATGGCGTCTCGCTCTGGAAGATGACGGGATCCGATCCCTGCTTTCTCGTCGATCCGATGAAGGAGCAGCTGGCGCCCGGCATCTATCGGCTGCGTCTTGATCTTGGCGAGCCGGTCGACCTGGTCGAGCCGCGCGCCTATGTCGATCTCGGCTCGGGCTTTCGAGAATTCTTCTCCCGTCCGCTCCGGCCCAACGCGATGGATCGGTCTATTCCTGTGCCGTGGCGGTGAGCGAGCGAACCGTCATGTTGCGGATCGACCCGAGCGTCGAACCGGGCCGCCTGCCGCTGAGGTCGATCAGCGTGGAGCCCGTGGCGGGTGCCCGCGGACGGCTTTCTGCGCCGCCGGTTCCGGCCAGCAAGCCGGGCCGTCGGATCTGGCGATCGACGAAGCTGGACCTGCAGCCCGAGAATCATCTGCGCCTCGTGGTGTCCGACGGCGGCGTTCAGACGTGGCAGATGCGGGGCGACGATCCCTTCTTCGTCGGCGACCGGACACCCTACCGTTGATTTCGCGGGGGCTCTACCAACTGCGTCTCGAGTTGGCCGAGCCGACCACGCTCGATGCGCCGATCGTCTATTTGGATACTGGCAGGGGCTTCAACGAGGCCGAAACCTATCCGCTGATCCCCATCGAGGACGAGCGGACCTACGTATGCGGCTTTCTCGCGGCCGCGCGCGTGTGGCGCTTGCGCTTGGACCCCAGCGCGCAGCCCGGAACCCTGCCGCTTAAGCAGTTCCTCCTCCAGCGTCGGTCGCTCACCGCCTGGCGCGCCCAACGGGCCTATCACCTCGGACGCGGCGCGATCCGGAGCCCGGGCGACGCGGTCCGGATCGGAAAGGGCGCCCTGCGGCTCCTCAAAGCCGGGGGCTGCCGGCCCTTCGCGGCGGCATCCGGCAGAAGGCGCTCGCGCTTTCAGATCACGCGGGAATGCCCTCGTCCTACGAGGACTGGACGGCCATTACGATACGTTCGACGAGGCGCGGATCGCGGCCCTGCGTGCGGAGGCGGACGGTCTGGCGGAACGGCCGCTGATCTCGGTTCTGATGCCGGTCTACAACACGCCGGCGTTTCTCCTGGAGGAAACCATCCAGAGCGTGCGTTCCCAGCTCTACGGGAACTTCGAGTTCTGCATCGCGGACGATGCCTCGAGCGAACGTCACGTGCGCACGATCCTCGACAAGCACGCTGCGGAGGATCCGCGCATCAAGATCGTCTACCGGGAGTCGAACGGGCACATCTCCGAGGCTTCCAACTCGGCGCTCGATCTCGTCACGGGCGAATGGCTCGCGCTCCTCGATCACGACGACGTCCTGCGCCCCCATGCCCTCCTGGAACTGGTGAAGGCGATCGCGCGGCGGCCGGATGCCGAACTCGTCTACAGCGACGAGGACAAGATCGACGACAACGGGCGGCGCTTCGATCCCTACTTCAAGCCGGACTTCTCCTACGAGATGTTCCGCTCCAGAACTACCTCAACCACCTGACGGCCCACCGCACCCGCAACGTGCGGGCGGTCGGGGGCTGGCGAAAGGGGTTCGAAGGCAGCCAGGACTACGACTTGAACCTGCGCATCCTCGAGCGCATTGGGCCGCAGAGCGTCGTCCACGTCCCGAAGATCCTCTACCATTGGCGCGCCGTCACCGGCTCCACCGCCCAGGGCGGCGACCAGAAGTCCTATGCGTGGCAGGCCGGCCAGCGCGCGCTCGCCGAACACTTCGAGCGTCTCGGCGAACCGGCAAGCGTCGAGGCGATCCCGGATCTGCCCTTCTACCGGGTCCGCCGAGCCCTGCCGGCGGAGCCGCCGCTGGTCTCGCTGATCGTCCCGACCCGAGACCGCCACGAGCTGGTGCGCGCCTGCATCGAATCGATCCAGCGCGAGACGACCTACGGCAACTACGAGATTCTCCTCGTGGACAACCAGTCGAGCGATCCCGAATCCCTGGCCTATTTCGACGCGATCGACGGCCGGGGGGCGTGCGCGTGCTGCGCTACGACGACGTGTTCAACTATTCGGCCATCAACAACTTTGCCGTGCGCCACGCGAAGGGCGACCTCGTCGCCCTCGTCAACAACGACATCGAGGTCATCTCGCCGGACTGGCTAGAGGAGATGGTCTCGCTGGCGCTCAAGCCGGAGATCGGCTGTGTCGGGGCCAAGCTCTACTACGGCGACGAGACGATCCAGCACGCCGGGGTGCTGCTCGGCCTCCTCGGTGTGGCGAACCACGCCCACAAGGGCCGCACGCGCCTCGATCCGGGCTATTTTGGTCGGGCGAGCGTCACCCAGAACCTCAGCGCGGTGACGGCGGCGTGCCTCGTCGTGCGCAAGGCGGTCTACGAGGAGGTCGGCGGCCTCGACGAGGAGCGCCTGGCCGTCGCCTTCAACGACGTCGACTTCTGCCTCAAGGTCCGCGAGGCGGGCTACCGGAACGTCTACACGCCCTTCGCCGAGATGTATCACCTGGAGAGCGTCTCGCGGGGTGTCGAGGACAATCCCGAGAAGTTCGCGCGCTTCAAGGGCGAGGTCGTCCACATGCAGGAGCGTTGGGGCGAGCTTTTGAAGCACGACCCGTTCTATTCGCCCAACCTCTCCCTCACCGGCGGCGACTTCACGCTCGCCTTCCCTCCCCGCGGGGAGGCGGCGCCCCGGCCGGGCCCCTGAAGCTCCGGCGGGCCGGTCAGTCCGGTGGCCCCTCCCGGCCGGTGCCCGAGTGGAAGCCGACCGGCATGCAGGGCTCGCCGGTGGAAAGGTCGCGCAGATGGGTCGTGACGCGCCCGTCGCGGCGGAAGCACCAGAGCGGCGAGGTCTCGTCGCACAGCCGGCAGCGGAAGTGGGTCTGGGACGCCGGCAGCGGGCGCGCGGCGACGTCCTCCCACAAGATCTCGAACATCTCGTGGGCGCCGGGATCGTCCCGCTCGTCGTGGCCGCAATGGGGGCAGAGGATCACCGCGGGGACCGATGGCCTCGGGCGGGGCGTCGGCGAGGGCCTGGCGCGAGATGTCGACGAGCTCGCACTCCTCCTCGTTGAGGAGGAACCGCGGCTCGGCCGGGCGTCGCCCCATGCCCGCCATGCCCGACGGCCTCACTCGCCCTTGCCGCCGGCCCGCGCGGCCGCAGCGCGCAGGGGCTTGGAATAGCGCCACACCGCCGATTGGTGGATCGCCCGAAGCTCGGCGTTGAGGCGTTCGAGCTCGGCGACGATGCGGCCCCGCTCCTCGCGCATGTCGGCGATGATGGTGTCGTAGTGGGCGCGGATGTCGGTCTCGAACGCCTCGCGTTCGGCGACGATGCGGCCGCGCTCCTCGCGCATGTCGGCGACGACGCCGTCGTAGTGGGCGCGGATGTCGGCCTCGAAGGTCTCGCGCTCCTTCAGAATCGCGCTGCGCTCCTCGCGCAGCCCCGTGACGATGCCGTCGTAATGGGCGCGGATGTCGGTCTCGAACCCCTCCCGTTCGGCGAGGATCTCGGCCTTGTGCGCCTCGCGGCGCTCGCCTTCGAGGCCGAGTTCGCGGATGCGCGCGTCGTCCTCGCCCACCAGCGGGTCGAGCAGCGCGGCGGCCGCGCTCCACTCCCGGCCCGCCCGGTCCAGCGTCTCGCGCGCGGCCTGCTCCTCGCCGCGGGAAAGGGCGCCGAAGGCGTCCCAGACCTCGCCGACCAGACGGTGCAGGTCGGTGGCCGCGCCGATGGGGCCGGCGGCGCGCTGGTTGCGCATGGAGGGGGTGAGGAAGCCGTCGATCGCCCTTTCCGCCTCGGCGAGCGGACGGGGCCAGGCGAGATCGAGGTCGCGCTCCAGGCGGGCCACCGCCGTGCGCCAGTCGGTCAGCAGCGTCTCGTAGGGCAGGAAGGCGCGGGGCAGGTCGCGGGTGTCGCGCTCGGCGGCCAGCTGTGGGTCAGCCACAGGGCCAGCGACTTCGCCTCGCCGAAGAGGTTGCGCGCCGCGAGCGAGCCGGCGACCTCCAGCGGATGGCGCAGGGGCACGACGACGCGGATGTCCGCGCGAAGGCGCCCGAGCGCCGCGCGCCAGAGCGGCATCAGCCGGCACATGCGCGGGTCCTTCACCGAAAAGACCCGGCCGACGGCCATCAGCTCGGCCTCGATCAGCGCCGCCAGTTCGTCGGCGAGCGCGCCGTCGGTGACGATCGCCCGGTGCCGGTCCTCGCCGAGGGGGAGGGGGGAGTCCCAGGCCGAGCCGCCGGCCTCCAGCGTGCGGTCGTTCAGCTCGCGCAAGGGGCGGTTCTCGAAGAAGCCCTTGGGGTTGTCGGGCTGGGGCGGCAGCAGCTCGCCCTCGGCGGGCACGCCCAGAAGGTCGAGGAGGCCCGTCACCGCCGAGGTGCCCGAGCGATGCATGCCGAGGACGAGGACGGCGAGGGGGGCGGAAGGGGAGGAGGGGACCAACGACGCCTCGTCTGGCTCGGGCAGGGAAAGGGGTAAAGCCAATACTTAGAGGAAGCGCGGGTGGCGGCCAAGCGCGCCCCCGCGGGCGTCCGGCCCGCCGGCCGTGCCCCGCCCGCGCCGCGCGATGGAGAACTCCCCGCCCCGCAAGAGAGGAACGTCTGAAGATTCTCTTGGTGCGGGGGGCGTTTATCCCGGGCGTGCCGGTCTGTTGCGAGGGCGCATCAGTTCTGTAAAGAGCATTTCGCGGCGCTCAGGAAACCCGTTGCGTTCCGTCCGGCTTCCCGCCATACCGCTTCCCCGGCGGGTCGCGTCATCGGGTTGGTGTGATCGGCTGAGGGAGGGTGCGCAGGGTGCACGCTCGCATCCTCGTCTTTCGAGAACTCCAGGAGGCTCACTTGGCTACCACCACACTTTCAATGGCTCCCAGAGCCAGACGGTCGATTTCGACGCCAGGGTCGACCGCGTCATCCTCGACCTGGACGCGAGCGAGCTCGCCGGGGTCTCCGAGGACCGCGCCAACAACACCGTCACCTTCGTCTCCACGTCCGCGCCGTGCTGACGCTGACGAACACCAGACTTCGAGGCGATCAAGGGAGACCGACGGCTCGATCATCCCGGGCATCGACTCCGACATCGAGCTCGCGATCGGGTCCGACGGTGCGTTGCGATGATGGCACTCTCGATGGAAACGTGGTCGTCGGTCTCGGCGGCGCCGACAGCATCACGGGCGGTGATCGCGACGGCGCCCTGCTCTTCGGCAACCAGGGTGCCGACATCATCACCGCGAAGGCGATAACGTGCGCCTTTATGGCGGCCAGGACAACGACACGATCACGCTCACGAACGACAGCGACGACAGCAGCTCGCTGATCGTCGGCGGCATGGGCATGGACACCATTCACGTGGAAGGCGACTCGGACGGCTACGATGGGTCCGTGACCGTCTTCGGCGGCAACGAGGCTGGTCGACCCGACCGATGGCAGCGACGAGATCAATGTCGATCTCGACGACGACGCCTCCGCCGTGATCTACGGCAACGGCGGTAACGACGAGATCAACGTCACCGGCGAAGGCAACGCGACCGTGTTCGGCGGTCAGGGCCGAGACTCGATCACGGCGGAACTGAATCCGGTCTGGTTTACGGCGGTCTCGGCCAGGACACCATCTCGGTCACGCTCGCGGGTGACAACCCCAGCGCTACCATCTTCGGCGGCAACGGTGTGGCGGACGCTGACGATGGCGCGGACCGATCAACGTGACGGCGATTGCCGACGGCTCGTCTCGATCTTCGGCAACGGCGGCGATGACGATATCAACATGCCAGCAGCGTTGACGCCGAGTTCATGATCTTTGGCGGCCAGGGCGATGACAGCGTCGATGGTACCGTCGGCGACGGCTCCATGATCTACGGCGGTCTCGGCACCGACACCGTCAATGTCGACGTAGCCGGCGACACCAGCAGCGTCACCGTCTTCGGCGGAAACGGCGCAGCCGACGCCGACGATGGCGCCGACACGATCACCGTCGCGCTGGACTCGGTCGACTCCGACGACGCTCTCGTTGACGACACGACCCAGCAGGCGACGATCTTCGGCAACGGCGGTGACGACATCATCACCGTGACGGGTTCGGGCCAGGCGACCGTGTTCGGCGGCCAGGGCAACGACATCATCACCGTTGACGGTGACGGTCGTTATCAGCTCACCGGCGGCCAAGGCGAAGACCTGTTCGACCTGAGCGGTTTCGACTTCAATCCTCGTGATATCGAGGATGACACGGACACTGATGACGTTGACGAGTCCGACGATGCCGACGTTGAGGCCGACGTTCCGTTCATCACGGACATGGCCTTCGGCACGGACACGATCAATCTCGGCACCGACATCGATGTTGTGGCGGATCGCTCCGGCATGGAGCAGGACGGCGACACGCTCGGCGCTGCGGCGGAAGCTGCTTTCGACGCTGCGTTCGGACGACCGTCGACGGCAACCACCGGTGCGGTGATCTTCTCTTACGAGGGCGAGCAGTATCTCGCGTTCGGTGATGTCGACAACACCGGCGATGCGGCCGAAACCCGCGGATACCGACGAGGTCACCGGCTACTTCAAGATCACGGGCTTCACCGGCACGATCTCGGCTGACGACTTCACGGCATCAGCCGATCGGTGATTGCCTAATACTACCACGAGAGAGGGCGGCTTCGGCCGCCCTTTTTCTTTGGAGACGTCGAGCGTTGTCCGAGCCGGTCCTCTTCCTCACCCTCGACTCCTGCCGCTTCGACACTTTCGCGGCGGCGCGGACGCCGACTCTTCGACGCCGTCGCGCCCCTCCACCGGGCCCAAGCGCCCTCCTACTTCACCTACGGCTCCCACTCCGCCATGTTCGTGGGCTTCACCCCCGGCCTGCCGGGGGCGGGCGAGCCGCTTCTCGACCCGAAGTTCGGCAAGCTCTTCAAGCTCACCGGCGCCGGCCATCCCGGCAAGGGCTCGGAGGGCTACGAGCTCCAAGGGCGAAGACATCGTCGACGGCTTTCCGCCGGCGCGGCCACCGCACCATCGGCGCCGCGGCCATGGGCTGGTTTGACCCGGCCACCGAGACCGGGCGCCACCTCGTCAAGAACTTCGACCGCTTCCACTTCCCCGGACCCCACCACCTCGCCTCCCAGCTTGCCTTTCTTCAGTCCGAGCTGGACGAGGCGGCGCGCGAGGGCGTGCCGACCTTTACCTTCCTCAACGTCGGCGAGACCCACGTGCCCTACTGGCACGAGGGCGCCCCCTGGAGCGCGGGCGACAACCCCTGCGTCCCCTTCCAGACCGTCGACCGCTCGGCCGACTGCCGCGCCCGCCAGACCGCGTGCCTGGAATGGGTGGACGATGAGGCTCGGCCCCCTTCTGGAGCGCCACCTCGGCGGGTACGATCCTCGTCTGCGGCGACCACGGCGACTGCTGGGGCAGGACGGGCTTTGGGAGCACGGCATCATGCACGAGATGACCACCACCGTGCCCCTCCTCATCCGCCATCGCGGGACCCCCCGTCGCCGCCCGGCGGCCGCGCCGGCCGCCGGAAAGCCGGGCCGGGCGGCTCCTGGCGCGCCTCGGCAACGCCCTCCGCGGCTGACCTTCGGAAAGACCAGCGATGTTCTACTGGCAATCTGAGAGACCCCGAAGACAAGGCGCTCCTGCAGAAGCTGATCGCCCGCCTGCCGCGATCTTCGGCCGGTCCTTCGCCGGCGACAACACCATCGCCGTCGGCAAGGTGCTCTCCTACCTGGACGAGCCGCGCTTCAAGGCGCCATGGCCCGCCAGGCCCGCAACAAGCAGGAGCGCTCCCTGGTGCTTCGGCTCAACACGCTGATCTGGGCCATGGACCACGCGCTGCACCTGCCCGGCGACATCGTGGAATGCGGCGTGTGGCGCGGCTTTGCTTCGGCTTCCTCACCGACTACTTCCGCTTCGAGACCGTGGAGAAGACGCTCTTCCTCTACGACACCTTCGCCGGCATCCCGGAAGAAATACGACACCGAGAAGCACGACAACGACGCCTTCCGCGAACCCGGCCTCTACGAGGGCGTGATCGAGCGCTTTTCCCCCTACGACAACGTGAGGGTGGTGCGCGGCCTCCTGCCCATGAGCCTGGAAGGAAACAGCCCGGACCAGATCGCGCTCCTGCACCTCGACCTCAACTCCTCCAAGGCCGAGATCGAGAACCCTGGAAGTGCTCTTCGAGCGCATCGTGCCGGGCGGCATGATCGTCTTCGACGACTATGGCTGGACCGGCTACCGCGCCCAGCAACGACGCCGAAAAGCCTGGATGGCCGAGCGCGGCTACCGTATCCTCGAGACGCCGAACGGGCAGGGGGTGTTGCTGAAGCGATGACCGGGCGGGCGTGCTTCTGCGCAGCGCCGCCCCGTCGCATTTCTGCCGCCCATCGGCTATAGCGGGCGCCTGAGCTCTGCCGCTGCGGCAGGACCCTTCCCGAGACGCCAGGGAGCGGAATGGTCAAGGATACCCTCGCGCCCGAGATGAAGTCGGTGATCGGCGCGGCCAAGCGCCCGATGGCCTTCGCCGCGATCTTCTCCCTCGGCTTCCAACTGCTTCTTCCTGGCCCTGCCCCTCTACATGATGCAGGTCTACAGCCGCGTCGTGGTCTCGGGCTCGGAATCGACGCTGCTCTACCTGACCCTCGCCGTCACCGTGGCCTTCATCGTCATGGCCGCGCTGGAGGAGCTGCGCGGCCGCATCCTCAATCAAGATCGGCACGATGATCGACCGCAAGAATGGCGCCGCGGCTGCTGGACCCGTGGTGAAGACGGGCCTGCAGTCGGGCCGGCCGGTGCGCGCCTCGGCGCTGCGCGATCTCGACACCTTCCGCCAAGGCGTCGCGGCCACGCCACCAACACCATCCTCGACGCGCCCTGGTCGCCGATCTTCTCCTCGTCTCTGGATCATCGACTGGCGGCTCGGCCTGATCGCGACCTTCGGCGGCCTCCTTCTCTTCGCTCTGGCCTCGTCAACGAATACATGACCCGGCCGGCGCTGAAGGAGGCCAGCAAGGCCGGCCAGCGCTCCTACGGCGCGAAAGGACGCCGGGCTTCGCAACGCCGAGGTGATCTTCGCCATGGCATGCTGCCCGGGCTCACCCGGCGCTGGAACGGCGACCGGGTGAGATGCTCCAGGCCCAGGAGACCGCCTCCGAGCGCGGCGGCACCATCTCGGCCATCATCCGCTTCCTGCGCACCATTCCTGCAGATCGCCATCCTCGGCGCCGGCGCGCTTCTCGTCATCGAGGGGGTGAGCCGGGCCGGGCGTGATGTTCGGCGCCATTTATCCTGATGTCGAAGGCCATGGCGCCCCATCGAGCGGGCGGTGGGCTCGTGGGGCACCATCGTCGCCACCCGCCAGGCCTTCGGGCGGCTGAACGAGCTCTTGCTCCAGTCCCCGGCCCTGGCCTCGGGCATGGAGCTGCCGCGCCCCTCCGGCCGGCTGCAGGTGGAGCAGGCCTTCGCCGCCGTGCCCAACAGTCCGAAGGCGCTCTTGCGCAACGTCACCTTCGACCTCCAGCCGGGCGACTGCCTCGGCCTCATCGGCCCCTCGGGCGCCGGCAAGTCGACGCTCGCCCCCTCCTCAGCGGCGTCATGAAGCCGAGCGCCGGCACGTGCGCCTGGACGGCGCCGAGATGCACACCTGGGGCCGGGCCCATATCGGCCGCCACATCGGCTATGCTGCCCCAGGACGTGGAGCTCTTCGGCGGCACGGTGCGCGAGAACATCTCGCGCTTCGTGCCCGAGCCCGACGACGCCGCGGTTCTGGAGGCGGCGCGCATGGCGGGGATCCACGAACTGATCCTGCGCCGCCCGACGGCTACGACACCGAACTCGGCGAGGGCGGGGCGCTGCTCTCCATCGGCCAGCGCCAGCGCGTGGCGCTCGCCCGCGCGCTCTAAAACGGCCCGGCCCTCCTTCGTGGTGCTCGACGAGCCCAACGCCTCGCTGGATTCGGACGGCGAGAACGCGCTGCTCGCGGCCATCCGTGGAGATGCGCAAGATGGGCTCGACGGTGGTCGTGTCTCCCACCCGCATGTCGGCCCTCAAATTCGCCAAACAAGATCCTGCTCCTGCGCGACGGGGCTGGTGGAGAACTTCGGGCCGCGGGACGCCGTGGTCTCTCCAAGCTGATGCCCGCCGCCGTGTCCCAGCAGAAGGGCGCAATGGCCGGCGGGCAGGGGCGGAGGCCGCGACGGGCGGCGCGGTGCAGCCGCGCGCCGAGACCGCGCCCGTGGCCGAAGAAACTCAAGCCGAAGGCCGGAAGCCCGGCCTGAGCCGGGCCTTGCGGCCTGGAGCGAAGAATTAACGATCGTCGGGCTCTCCTCGGGGCGGGCCGATGGTTCGAAGGAAAGAGTGAGCCGATGTCCGTCGTCGCGTTCCGCAAAGTCCGATCAAGATCCCCCAACGCCGTCGTGCCGCGCCCAAACCGCCGCCCGTGCCCGCCGCCGCCGGCGCGGGAGCCGGGCGGGAGGAAGACTTTTCCGCCGGCATGCGCCGGCCCATCCTCATCGGCTCGATCCTCGTCGGCATCTTCGTCGTCGGCCTCGGCATCTGGGCGAGCGTCGCCCCGCTCGCCTCGGCCGTCGTCGCGCCGGGCGTCGTGCGGGTGGAGGACAACCGCAAGACCGTCGCTCACCGGGACGGGGGGATCATCCAGAACATCCTGGTGCGCGACGGCCAGCACGTGGACGCCGGCGACGTGCTCTTGCGCATGAACGACGTCCAGGCCCGCTCGGCCTTCGAGGTCTACGACAACCAGTACATGAACCTCCTCGCCCGCCGCTCCCGCTTCATCGCGGAAGGCTCGGGCTCGACGAGCTCGCCTTCCCCGTCGCCCTGACCGAGCGCGCCGGCGACCCGAGATCGCGGACCTCATGAACGAGCAGCGTTCGCTCTTCGATCGCCGGGCGCAGACGACGGAGAACCTTGCCGAGATCCTGAACCAGCGCCTCGCCCAGCTCGACACCCGCATCGAGGGCTATCAGGCGCAGATCACCTCGATCAGCGAGCAGAGCAGCCTCGTCGGCCAGGAGCTGGAGGGCACCCAGTCCCTCGCCGAGCGGGGCTATGCCGCCCGCACCCGCGTCCTGGAGCTCCAGCGCGTGGTGGCCGGCATGACCGGCGAGCGCGGGGCGCTGGTCGCCCAGATCGCCGAGGCCGAGCAGGGCAAGGGCGAGACCCAGCTTCAGATCAACCGCCTCTACGACGATCGCATGACCGAGGGCAGCGAAGGCCTCTCGGAGGTCCAGGCCGAACTCGCCAACATCCTGCCGCGTCTGGAAGCGGCCCGGGCGACGCTGGACCTTTCCGAGCTGCGCGCCCCCGTGTCCGGGACCGTCTTCGGCCTCACCCAGTACACCGAGGGCGGCGTCGTCGCCCCCGGCGAGCGCATCCTCGACATCGTGCCGGAAGACGGCGAGATGATCATCCAGGCGAACGTCAACCCGGTGGACAACGCCGACCTCACCGCGGGGATGGAGGCCGAGGTCAAGCTGACCGCCTACAACCAGGCGACCACCCCTTCAGTCTTCGGCGAGGTGATCCGCATCTCCGCCGACCGCGTGACGCCCGAGAGCGGCCCGGCCTACTATACCGCCGACATCCGGGTGCGCCCCGAGTCCCTCGCCAGGGCCGCCCAGGAGCTCCGGCTCTACCCCGTCATGCCGCCGAAGTGATTGTCCCGACCACGAGCGCACAGCCCTTCAGTATCTGCTGAGCCCGATCACGAACTCCATGACCCGGGCCTTCCGGGAGCAATAGGGCCCGCCGGTCCGGCGCTCTCCTTCTCAGGGGGCGTCGGACCGCGCCCCATCGTCAGCACGTCGACGCAGACCGGACATGATTCGCAACAAGACCATCCTCTTCATCCATCAGAATTTTCCCGGTCAGTTCCTGCATCTCTGTCGCTCGCTGGTCTCGGACAACCGGATCTTGTTCATCACCCAGAAGACGCCGAACAAGATCGGCGGGGTGAAGCTTTTCGTCTACGAGCTGTCGCGCAAAACCGACCCCCAACATTCATCGCTATCTGGCCTCGGTCGAGAAGGGCATCCTCCACGGCCAGGCCGTGGCGCGCATTCTCCTGCAGTTGAAGAAGCAGAACGTCCGCCCCGATCTCATCGTCGGACACAGCGGCTGGGCGAGACCCAGTTCGTGAAGGACGTCTTTCCGGACGTTCCGCTGCTTTCCTATTTCGAGTTCTACTACCACGCGACCGGCGCCGACGTCGGCTTCGATCCGAACTATCCGAGCAATCCGGAAACCCCCTTCACGCTGGGGGTACGCAACCAGATGCTCCTGCGTTGTCTGCAGACCACCGACCACGGTCTGTCGCCCACCTGGTGGCAGCAGGGGCTGTTTCCGAAGGAGTATCGGGCCGAAAATCTCGGTCATTCACGAAGGTGTCGACACGAGTGCGCACTCCCCCGCGTTGCCGAAGGGCGTCACCTTTGCGGAGGGGCCTGAGTTTCGACGGTTCGACGCCGCTGGTGACCTTCGTCGCGCGCAATCTCGAGCCCTATCGGGCTTCCACATCTTCATGCTGCGGTGGCTCTCGTCTTGGAAAGCCAATCCGACGGTCCAGTTCGCGTGGGTGGGTGGAGACGAAGTCAGCATGGCAGCAAACTTGCCGAGGGTGAGACCTACCGCGGACAAGTCCTCAAAGAGACGCCCGTGGGCGAGAGGTCGTGTCCATTTTTTCCCCGGCCGGATCGACTACGAAATTTTTAAGGCGATGCTTCGCAACCTCTTCGGTGCATGTCTACCTGACCTACCCGTTCGTCCTCTCCTGGTCCATGGTCGAGGCGCTCTCCACCGGCTGCCTCGTCATTGGTTCGCGGACTGCTCCGGTGGAGGAAGTTCTCCGACACGAAGAGAACGGACTGCTGGTCGACTTCTTCGACCACGAGAAGCTTGCCGCCATGATCCTCGACAGTCTGGCGCGTCCGCGAGAATTTCAAGACATGCGGACTGCGGCGCGGCGGACGGCTATCGAACGCTTTTGACCTGCACGGCGTGAGCTTGCCTCGTCAGAAAGCTTTGATGGCCGAAGTTCTCTTATAACTGCTAGCTCAGGACTCATTGTTCAGAGCCAGAAGATGACGGTCGCGGCTATGCAGATGGCTGAGAGAAGGTGGACACCTCCGGAAACTGGCGGGAATGACCGTAGTCTGATTCACTGACGCTATGGTGGTCTGGAGGAGCGGATGTCGGGGCAACTTGGATTTCGGGACGTTTCGGACCGGCTCTCTCAGCTCTCCAGGCAGGGCGATCCGCTCGAGAAGCTCGCGGCGACGGTCGATTTCAAGATGTTCCGGGCCGACTTGATCAGGGCGATCGCCAGCGTGAGGGCAGTAAGGGCGGCAGACCGCCTTTCGATCCGGTTCTGAAGTTCAGAATGCTGGTGCTTCAGGCGCCGAACGGCCTCTCGCTCGAACAGGCCGAGTTCCTGGTGAAGGACCGGCTGAGCTGGAAGCGGTTTTGCGGTCTTGGGCCGGCGACACTGTTCCCGACGCCAACACGCTTTGGGATTTCCGCGAGGCCCTGATTGGCGCCGATGCCCCTTGTGGCTCTTTTTGCTCGCCTCGATCGGGCAATCGGCGGAGCGGGCTATCTTCCGATGTCAGGCCAGATCATCAACGCCACGCTCGTTGCCGCGCCGCGCCAGTGGAACACCGAGGAAGAGAAGGCCCGGATCAAGGCCGGCGAGAGCGCGAAGGAGATCTGGAAGCACCAACCGTTCAAAGCGCGTCAGAAGGACGTCGATGCGCGTTGGACGGTGAAGTTCTCGAAGGCCAGACCGCGCCGAGGATGGCCAGAAGCAGCAAATCGACATTGCGATCCCGACGTTCGGCTACAAGAACCATGGCTCGATCGACCGCCGGCACGGCGTCATCCGCAAATCGCTCGTCACCGACGCTGCGGCCCATGACGGTGGGCGTCTGCGCGAAGGCCTGATCGATCCGGACAACACCGCGTCCGACGTCTGGGCGGACAGTGCGTATCGCTCGGCCGAGAACGAACGCTTTCTGGGCAAGGTCGGCAGGACCAACCGCATCCACCGGCGAAAGCCGAAAGGCAACCCCATGCCGGCGAGAACACGCAAGGCGAACGCGGCGAAGTCGGCCGTGCGCTCATGCGTCGAGCACGTCTTCGCCCCGTCAAAAAGGACCGATGGGCATGGTCATTCGAACCATCGGCATCGTCAGGGCGAAGGCGACGATCAGGCTCGCCAACATGGCCTTGAACATGAACCGATGGCGGTGGCTCGACAGCCGAACGGCGTCCGCATGAGCCAGAAGGCGATAAGGCGCTTCGTCTGGGGCGTGAGATCGGCCTCAAGCCGACCAAGACCGTGAATATCGACCCGACTCCGTTCCTCTTCACCGAAATCAACCGGTTTCCGAGGTGTTCATATGCCAACGTGCCATGAAAAAAATCCAAATAGTCCCGACCTTAAGCCTGTCAGTCCTGCTAATCGTGCTTGCAAATGTTTTTGTGGCTTGTCTGGAGCAGCTACTCGAACATGTACAATTCAAGACGCTTTTGCCATACCAGAGAGAATGCTGTCATAATAGTTCTGGAGAGATAGGAGTGCTTCAGCTTTTAATGCGGAGGCATGTTGACATTTTCACGCCTGATATTTCTTCTTGGTTTCTCGATTGGCAAATAGGAAACGGGACTCTCATAGTTCCCCGAGTGGGAGGTGCTGTCGCAGCGCTCACATACTTGACGATGATTTGGGCGGTCGTGGTGGCCGATCCCCCGCCTATCCCGAAACCAAAAGTGGATTCTGGTGGCTAGCATATCCGCTGTGGCCCTGTCCGCTTCGGCTGGGTGATCTGGACCATAAGCTTTCAGAGTGTTGTGAGTACCTTCTGGGCGCTTTATGGAGCATCGCTTTACGCTGCTTGCCGCGCCGCCGCATTAGATAAGCACCAAAAGCGCTGGGCGCTTCTGGCGATCTCGTCGGGTGCCGCTGCGCTCTTCGCCCACGGCACGGTTTCCTGGCCATCCTGATACCCCGCGATACCCTCTCTCCTCGGGAGAGCATGGCGCCTCGCCGCGATCCACGCTGGCGGGCTAACCGCTCTGTATGTCGCTGGAAGTTGGCTTTCCGACGCATACGCCGCCGTCCGCGACCGCGCCCTACGACATTCTGGCGGCGGTAAGCTCGGACCCGGTATTTTACGCTTGACAGTAATGCTCTTCTTAGGTAGTGCCGTATTCGCAACCCCAGAAGGTGCACTCGCCGCAGGCGTGTTTTGTGCCGCCTGGACGACCATGGTTCTTCCTCTGGCGGTCCGCAAAATCTGGCAGGAAAAGGCATCGCGGCATCTCATGCTCTTTGCGATGTGCCTGCTGGTGAGTGGTGGCGTTTCTTTCTGCGGCTAGCGACTGCGCTTCGTTTTGGCTGGGCAGTGGTCGAACGGTGCGGGGCTGGACCCATACGCCTTCATGGAGTCGCGGTACTTCATGGCATCGAGCGCAGTTGGATCGGACTCCTTCTGTATTCCGCTCCCCCGTATGCCGCGTATCGGCGCGTCGGCCCTCGCTGCTGCATTGGTTCGTCCTTCTTCTTCAGCGGGCTGTCCACTGGCCTGACGAAGTCGAAAGTCCACACGGCGTTCCTAGACATGCCGAGGCGTCGTGGTGTCGAGACTCTACAGGCGGACCTAATGCGCTGGGTGTTCCCCGTACCTCAGCACGCGGTGCCCTATTTTCGATTCATGGCGCTCACGGAAGGGACCGTTCTCGGGGACGATCACCATACCACTGTCACAAGAGCCGACGGCGATCACGGACCGAAGGCAAGTCAGCGTAATTCCTGCCAGATGGAACCCAGGCGGTAGGATGTCAGGTGTCTGGTCCGGATCTTCGCCTCGGGTCCTGGACAATCAGGATCGCATCAACGCGTTCGGCGTGCCGACAGAGTACGAGAGCAACGTGACTGCAGAGACGTTCGATGCTCAAGACTACCTCAGGATGAAATCCGGATGTCCGCCGCCGCGGTGGAAGCCAGGGCCTTGGACAGTGCCTGGGCACCCCCCCGCCAGCTTGCCCTTGCTGCCGGCACCCCACGGCTTGCACGGAGCCGCCAGCCGGCTGGATTGCCTTCACGCCGACGTGCGACTCACCGCGTTACGGTAACCTCAGTCCTTTAGAAAAGCGGTCCGGACAGGGTCGAGCGGCCCTCGTTCAACTGTTCCGCAGAGGTGTTCGAAGCCTTTCCTTGAACGTAGCATATTTACTGTTTTGCAGCAGAAGTGTCTTGCGTCTTTTCGGATTACGCGCGGACGAGTTACGGACAACTCACGGCGAGGTGCGGGTGTAATCACGGTACGTCGAATTAAAGTCCACCATATCCGTCATATTTTTAAAGAGAATTTTCGATATAGAACCAAGTTCCTCTACGGCAGAAAGGCGGCAGACCGCCGTTTTGATCCGGTTCTGAAGTTCAGAATGTGATCGCCTCCGGAAAGCCCTTCAGCCCGTCGACGACCGCGATCAGGATGTCGGCGACGCCGCGTGTCTTTAACTCGTTCGGCGGCGGTGGTCCACACGAAGCCTGCTACGTGGGTGGTATAACGCGCAGGCCAGAACTTTGAGCGTTTTCCCGATCAGTTTGCGTCGTATCCAGCCGCCATCTTCAGCCCAGACGAATGCTGGAACTTCCTCAAGCCGCAGGATATGCGTCCGATTGAATAGACGATGCTCTAGGGCACGCGATGGCGTGACGACTATCTCAAGTCGGCATTCCGGAGAGAAATCTTGTATTTTACGATCATTGTAGAGATTCACCAAGACGAAGATATCGCCCCGCTGACCTCTAACTTTTCCTCGATCCTTCGCATCTTCTTCTCATCGATCGCGATGGGCGCGGTCGACTATATGTCGGGAAGCGGGCGGCCGAAGCGGCCGCCGGCGGGATTGCCGTCCTGCCAGCGACCTGACCACGCACCTGACTCGTCCTGAGAGAATCAGAATGGCTGCAGCGCTTTCGCGCGCACGTCGAATACGATTGCAAGCACTTTCCCCGCAATCCCGACTTCGACATGCCCACGGGTCCGACCGCCGGTCCTGGCCATGGAGGAAGGCCGTTCGGGCGTTCCCGCCGATGCGTCCGACGACGGTCTCGCGGCGCTCGTCGACGTCCTCGCCGGCATGGTCGTCGACGGGCGGTCGCGACGGCGCTGCGCCCCGAGGCCGATCCCCCCTGCGGGGCCTGACCCCCGTCGGCGCGCTGACCCGCTCCCTCGCGATCCGCTCTGTCCAGATGATCCCCGACGTCGTCGCGGCGTTCTCCGGGACGCCGGCTACGAGGTGCTGCGCGAGCAGCGGCTGCCTTGACGAGGACCGGCGGAAGCGATCGCGGCCAATCGACCGTCGGCGACAAACGCTTTGGCCGACGGACGACGCATCGTGGATCACCTCGACAAAGGGCCTCATCGTCATCGAGCCGACGACGCGCGCCGCGACCATCCTCGAATGCGTCCGGGGCACCGCGCCCCTCTCTCGCCCCGGACGAAAGGCCCTCGTCCGTCCGGCCCCCCGGATCGCGGCCCTCAGTGCCCCGGGGGCCCTTTGGGGGAGGAGGGCATTCCCCGGTCGGCGACTCTCTTGGGGATCTACGTATCGCTATGGCCGGTCCGGCTACGACAGGCGATGACGATCTCTTCAGAGGGATCGACAACCCCTTTTTCGAGGGTTTCCCATCCACGCGCTCCTGGGCGCTTTCGACGAGCGTGTCTAAAGGGCGGATCGCCGAAGCCATCCCCGGCATTCTCGGCCCCGTCCTGGATGCGGTTTCGGCTCCGACCGGGCGCGCCTTTGCCGGAGAGGACGACAACACCCCCCGGGCCCGTTTCCCACGGGAGGGCACAGGGGGGGCCCGGAAGAGGGGAAAGGGGGCCGACAGGACAGGATCGCCGACGGAAGTCGGGCGGCTGGTCAGTCCCCCTTCCCCCCCCGGGGCGCCGGCCGGCCGCCTCAGGCCGCATCGTCCGCAACCGCGCGCACTGGGCCAGGGCCGCACCCCGTCCCCCTCCGTCGGGCTGCGTGCGCCGGCCGATCCCCGCCCCCCATTGCGCCTCCCATCTCGGAAGAACCTCCATGACCCCTCCCAACCGTCGGACGGCCGAGCCGTCCGCCGCCCGGCGGCCGGGTGCCTTCGCGTCGCTCCTCCCGTTCCTCCGGGGTCCGGCCCGCCTTCCTCATCGGCTCGGCGAACCCGGCTCTCCCGCCGCTCTCTGACGAAGACCACGCCGCGCATCTGCGCCCGGGTAGCTCGACCGGCTCGCCGAGGCCGGCGATCTGACCGCCCCCATCGTCCTCGCGTGGCTCGACCACCGGACGCACTTCCGCATGGGGGAGGCGGACTGACATGAGGCCCGATCTTCTTCCGACGGGGATGCGGTCCCCACTCCCTTCCGGCCGAGGGCGCGTCCCGCCTTCAAACGGCTTCGCTGCAGAGAGGGGTCGGACCGGATCGTGTCCGCCGTCGTCGCTCCTTCTCCGCCTCGGCCGGTCGCCGGCCCTTCGGGCGATCGGAGGTGTGCGATGAGCCGGACCTCCCGTCGTCGCTCCCGGCCCGACCCCGATCAGGTGCCCGCTTATCAGGTCGAGGTGGCCCTTACGCCGGTCCAGTGGATGATCCGGCACGCCATGATCAGGCGGTCTCGGCCATCCGCGACGCCCTGAAGGCCGGCGGACGTCATCTTCTGGTCGTCGTCGTCAGCCCGGATCCCTGGAGCCTGGCGGCGAGCGACTTCGTCGACAGCCTGTTCGGCGCACCGTCGGAGACCTTTTTCGTGCCTGATGAAGGGTTGCGGAAGGGCCATCTCGACCTCGTCCTGGCTGCGCTCGGACGGTGGCACGTCCTCCTCCTCGCCGGGCCCGACGACGCAATCCCGGCCGTCTATCGCACGCTCGCCGTCGCCGAGATCGACGCCACCCGCGTCGGGCGGGTCGACGCCGATGCGCTTCATCGAGAGCCGCTGGCCGGGGTCCGGGGCCACATGGCCCGAAGACCGCGACCCGACGGCGATCGGAGCGCGGCTCTGTCGACGGCCTTCTAATCAGGCGGCGCGCGCCGCGGACGTCCTGACGATCGTTCGACGCCATGGACGCCTACCGCCGGGCGGAAGCCGACGCCGATCGAAAGGCGTCGATGAAGGCCGCCGCGGTCCGGGCGCACAAGACCGGGACGGACGAGGCGGGCAAGGCCGCGACGACGCCTGCCGAGCCGGTCAAGCCCGTGATCGAGCCCCGCATGCGCAAGGCGATGGACGCATCCCGGTCGATCGTCCGACCGCGCCCCTCGTCGGGGACCTCGCCGGCTACGGACCGGCCGCGACGTGGGCGGACGATCTCGCGGCCGACATCGCCGCCTTCAGGGCCGGCGAGATCGCCTGGGCGGACGTCGATCCGGGGCGCTCCTCGTCGGACCGCCCGGCACCGGCAAAACCCTTTTTGCAAAAGCCCTCGCGGCCACCTGCGCGCTGCCGGTCATCGCGACCTCCTACGCCACCTGGCAATCGTCCGGCTCGGGCCACCTCGGTGACGTGACCGTGGCGATCAGCGCCGCCTCAAGCGGGCTGAAGAGGTCGCGCCCTGCCTGCTCTTCGTTGACGAGATCGACGCGATCCAGGGCATGGGAGCGTCCGACCACCACGACGCCTGGTGGACGGCGATCACCACCGCCCTCCTCGAATGCCTCGACGGCATCTCCCGCGTCGAGGGGATCGTCACCATCGGCGCCTGCAATCGCGACCAGAACCTCGACGCCGCACTTTTGAGAAGCGGCCGCCTCGATCGCCGCTTCACCATCGGCCTCCCCCGACGAGGCGGCCCTTCTGGCGACCCTGTCGTATCATGCGCCCGGCGTGGCCACGGCGGATCTGGCACCGGTGGCGACGGCGCTCGCCGGGATGGTCTCGGGAGCCGACGTCGCGAGAATGATCCGCGAGGCAAGGCGCGCGGCGCGCCGTGCGAAGCGTGAGATGGCAGGCCGGGACGTCATGACCGTCGCGCTTCTTCCTCCCGAGACCCGGCCGCAAGGGGTCCTCTGGCGGATCGCCGTCCACGAGGCGGGGCATGCCATGGCCTATCTCGTGACGGGCGCTGCCCCGCGAGCCCTGTCGCTCGTCGAGAGCGAACACATGCACGGCTTCGTCGCGCCGCCCACTGCCGTCCTCAGCGAGAATAGGCTGGGCGATCTCGAAGCGCGGGTCCTGCCCTTCCTGGCCGGTCGCGCGGCCGAGGACGTCATTCTCGGCGAGGCCTCGGCGGGCGCCATGGTCGATCTGAAGGGCGCGTCGGGAGGTCCTCGCGGCGGTCGAGGCTCTATGGGGCTCGGCGGCACCCTGACCCCCGCGGCCCGGACCGCAGCTCGGTCGAGGTCCGGCTGCGACGCCTCTACGGCGAGGCGCTCCTCCTCGCGACCCGTCACCGCACGGACATCGTCGATCTCGCACACCTCGCGATCTCGCGGCGCGTCCTGCCCAAGGCGGTAATGGAAGCCTTCGCCCGGGAGAAGGGGCTCGCTGACGACGGGCAAGCGCGCGGGCCTCCGGGCCCGCGTCTCGGGGCGACACGCACGGGAAAGAGAGACGGCGATGACGAGGTTGAGGGTGATGTCCGATCTGCACGACGACATCGCGCGGGCGCATTCCGGCATCTACGCGCCGCCGGGCGACGTCGACGCCGACGTCCTCGTCGTCGCGGGTGACATCGCCGGTCGCCTCTCGACCATGGGCCGGCAATGGCTCGAAGCGACCCGGGACCGCTCGGGCTCCCCGTCGTCGTCGCGCCCGGCAATCACGACTACTGGGGCGGATCGCTGGACCGGGAGGTTGCGCGCTTCCGCGAGCGTCTGGAAGGCCACGGCATCCACGTTCTCGACGGCGGGGCGGTGGAGATCGAAGGGGTCCGGTTCGTCGGCGGGACACTCTGGACCGACTACGCCATCGCCGGCGACGTGCGCACCGCAGCGGCGGTGGCCACGGACGTCATGAGGATTTCCACATGATCACCACGGGCACCGGTCCGGTCCGGTCCCGCGTGCGTCCCGTGGACATCCGGGCCGTCCATCTCCGGCAGCGCGAGGCCATCGGGCGGATCTGTGCGATCCCCTTCGAGGGACCGACGTCGTCGTCACCCACCACGCACCGTCGGCCCGGTCGCTTCCCCAAGGACGGGTGCGCGGGCCGCTGGACGCGGCCTATGCCTCCGATCTGGACGATCTCGTCACTCGGGCCGGGGCCGCGCTCTGGGTTCACGGCCATATCCACGCGGCGCGGGACTACACGATCGGGAAGACGCGGGTCGTCTGCAATCCGCGGGGCTACCGGATGGCGCCGACGGACGCCCGGCGAGATCGAGGACGAGGACACCGGCTTCGACGAGCGGTTCGTCGTCGAGGTCGGGTCAGAGGTGCGCGATCGCAGGCCCCAGGGCGGGGAGACCGGCCGTGGATGAGGGCTTCGAAAGGGCGATCCGCAGCGAGCTCCGGTCCTGGAGCGACCTCGTGACGGACGACGTCGCGGTCGACGAGCGGCCCTTCACCGACCATTGGCGGCCCTCGCACGCCGGACAGGGCGCTATGCCCCTCCGAGCTATCTGCCGCGCCTGCGCGCCGACCATGCGGACAATCCGCCATGGAAGACGATCTCGATCCCGTTCGAGATCGCACAGGACTGGAAAGCCTACGGCGCCTTCTTCGAGGCCTTTCTTGTCCGCAACCCGAGAGTGGCGATCGCCTGTCTGATGATGGAGGGGGCCGAGCGCCGACGCGGCAGGTTGGTTCCCGGAAGGGCGGGAGGCCCAGATCCGTGACTGGGCCCGCGAAGGCTTTCCGGGGGACCCGCCGGATCGTCGCCCGATGGCCTCAAGCCACGAGGCCCGTTGGCGGCGGACGATGTCGGCGGCCGTCGCGCGAGCCGGGGACGGATGGGTCTATTCCATACCCCACTATGGCGTCGTGATCGAAGGCGGATACGTCTTCGATTATCGCCCCGACGGTGGGCGCTACGCTGGCTCACCGATGCCGAGCACCAGGCCGACGTCGGGACCGCCTTGCCAGGGCGGCACGGAAACAGAAAGGCGAGGGGGCTGACCTAGGCGCGCCATGTTCCGCGAGGAAGCGTGCCTGACCGATCATCATACCCCTTCGCGGATCAGAAGATCAGCTTGATCCGATCGGCCCGGTTGCCTCGGACGACGTAGACCATGCTGCAAAGGGGATTGGCCGCCATCGTCTCCGCGAACCAGCGCGGCGAGGCCTCCGTGCCCTTACGGAAGTAGACCGGCTTCGCCGCGACCATGACTCGGACGGCGGCCGTCGGCTCGATCACGCGCAGTCCTCCGACGCGTCGATCACCGTCGTGATCGTCCTCGCGTCGGTGCCTTTAGCGATCTTAACTACCGTGATGCTGTCGACCTCCCGTTCTAGGTCTGGGATCGCCTTGACGGCCCCTGCGAGGTGCCTCAACGGCGTCTTGGGCACCAAATTGGCGAGGGAGTGTTTCCTCTGGCCCAACGAGCGATGTTCGCCGACAAGCCAGACTTCCTCGCCCGGCAGATACTGCGCACTCGCGATGCTGAAGCGCTGGGGTCGATCATCTGCTCCACGCACGCGGTTGGCGGCGAAGCGGGCTGCGGGCAGACTTTTCCCGCCGGCAAGCACTTCGTCCATGTATCGTCCGTCGAGTTCGATGGAGTGCGAAAGATCCGGCGCGAGGTCGATGACATGCCGAATTCCTCCAGCACAGAGCGAGCCTCTCGATCCCGAGGATCGAGGGCAGGCCGCCCCAGGCAAGCCGCACCGCCGTCGGCCGTCGCGACAGGTTCGGGCGAGGAGCCGGATTTCAACGAGAAGGCCGGCCAGTTACGCCCTGACCGAAGCCTCCCCGCTCCGTCGTCTTGGCGTTGCAGCCGCAATAGAAGCAGAGGTCCCGGCGGTAGAGCACGTGGACGTAGATCGACACCGGCCCGCCGCCGTCCGCCTCGCCCAGCCAGAGCGCGTGCTCGAAGGGGCCGACGGCCGGCGTGAAATCCGCCGCCATCGGGTGGGAGGTGTAGCGCGGAACGGCGAGTGATTCTGTGCCGCCGGACGAGATCCTCCTCGCTCATGCCGGCGAATTCCTCTGCGGATCGCCGCGGTCGAGAGGTCGGCACAGGGCGCCTTCGAGGCGGGAGCGCCGAAAGGCGGCGATCCTCCTTCATCTCGAACCACATGGCGTTCAGGATGCCGAAGGCGCAGGCGAAGCCGACGCCGAGGATCCAGGCAAAATACCACATCGCCGGCTCCCCTCAGTAGGCGTTGGGTTGCGGCCGAGGCTCTCGGTCGTCACCGGGCCGCGCATGACGCGGAAGACCCAGGACGTGTAGGCGAGCACGATCGGCAGGAGGATGATGGTGCAGGCCAGCATGATGAAGAGCGTCAGATGGCTGGAGGAGGCGTCCCAGACCGTAAGGCTCTGGCTGGGATAGCGGTTCGAGGGCAATCAGGAACGGGAAGAGCGAGAGCCCAGCCGTGGAGACGATCCCGACGATGACAGGCTGCTGCCGGCGAGCGTCGTCCAGCCGGAGCCGCCGCCATAGCCGCGCCGGAAGCCGACGATCGCCAGGGCGAAGCCCGCGAAGGCGATGCAGGGCGCCGCGATCGTCCAGGGATGGGCGGCGTAGTTCGACACCCAGGCGCCCCATTCCAGCGCCACCATCTTGTTCAACGGGTGGAGGGCGCGGCGGCCGTCGATGGCGCTGGCGTAGACGTAGCCGTTCATTCCGAAGGCCCACCCGAGGCCGCCGGGAGGAACAGCGCCGCCCCGGCGAGCGCAGCGAGCGTGCCGTAGGGCGCGCCCGCGCCCCGGCCAGGCCGGGGCAGTGCAGGGCGATGTAGGCCGGCCCCTTGCGTGAGGAGCATGGCGAGGCTGACGAGGCCGGCCAGGAGCGCGAAGGGCCGCAGGAGCGCAACGAACTTGACGAGGGCATTACCCTCGTAGAACGGCCGCATGGTGCTGGTCGAAGCCGTTCGGCACGCCGAGGAAGAGGTTGGCGACCGCGACCCGGGCGAAGAACACGCCGGGACGGAAGCCGCCCGACGAAGAGCGACCAGTCCAGGCGGATCCCAGCGCGGGTCCTTGACCTTGCCGCGGAACTTGAAGCCGACGGGCCGCAGGATCAGCGCCAGCAGGATGGCGATCATCGCGAGGTAGAAGCCGGAGAAGCTCGCGGCATAGAGCGGCGGCCAGGCGGCGAAGATGGCGCCGCCGCCGAGGACGAGCCACAGCTGGTTGCCCCCCAGGTCGGGCCGACGAGGTTGAGCAGCACGCGCCGCCTCCTCGTCGGTGCGCGCGGTGACGGGCAGGAGCGCCCCCACCCCGAGGTCGGCGCCGCCCATGACGGCGAAGCCGATTAGCAGTACGCCGATGAGCAGCCACCAGACGAGGCGCAGCGTTTCGTAGTCGAGCGATGTGCGGTCATGGTCCTGTCTTTCTGTGAGCGGCCGTTCGGGGCGGGCGCGGGCGCCTTCGGGCAGCGCCGGCGCGCCGCCGAGGCCGTCGATCAGCGGATTGCGGCCGGACGGTCCGGCCTTGATGGTCTTGACCATCAGGATCACCATGATGACCGCGACACGGTGTAGTCGACGAGATGGAAGGCCAGGCTGATCGCGAGAATCGGTGAGCGTTAGGCCCGAGGCGGCGTAGAAGGTCGGCAGCACGCCCTCCACTACCCAGGGCTGGCGCCCGTATTCGGCGACGAACCACCCGGCCTCGTTCGCCCCTCAGGCAGCGGCAGCGACCAGAGCGCGATCCAGAGCAAGGCGCGGCTCTCGCCGAGGCGATGCTTGGAGGCGACGAAGAAGACCGCGAAGAAGGCGATAAAGTACAAGCCCAGCGCCACCATGATGCGGAAGGTCCAGAACAGCGGCGCGATACCCGGTACGGTGTCGAAGGGCGGCCTGCGTGATCTCCTGTTTCGTGGCGTTGAGGACGTCCGTCCGGTTAGGGCAGGCACCCCGACGGGCCGGCCGCGAAGGCAAGCGCCCCGCGGACTGGATTACCGTCCGCATTTCGCTCGATCAGGTTCAGAAGCCTCTCGACTTGCGGTTCAGGTCGCAACTGAGCCTTACCGAAGACCGGCGATGGCCCCTCAAGGGGCCGCCTCTTAAACCATCAATGGGACAAAAAGCGCACGTCGGCGCCACCGGGCGATTTTAGCCTGAAAGCGCGAGTTACCCGCAAACTGCGCGTAACTCGTCCGTGCAACGGCGAAAGGGTCAAGAGGCAGAGTTTCGCCTTAAGCCGGATTTGCGCGCTTTTTCCATCGCCATGACCTCTCGCACCGGGAATTCCGCCAGTCCCATAGACCGCTTTGGAAAAAGGCGGCGGGGAACGTTTTTTCTGTTCACGAGGCTCGGACACGTCGACGCTGGAGGCATTCGGCAGCGAAACGGTGACGGAAAAAGGGTCGAGAGCCGCCCCTTCTACACCGCCTTAACGGCCGGAATTCCCGCTGGGTGCAAGCTACCGCCTCGCGACAACCGGCAGGTCCGAGAACAGGTCGCCTAGACGTCTAGACTCACTAAGCGATTTTTTTGAGCCCTGTTTCAAGTGGGGCAGGGCACCTTCGCACTTTCGAGCTTATAGACAGAATAGCATGGGACTTCTTCGAGAGGTGTCCCAATGGGATTCATTTGCGCCCGGTACGCGCCGATCTCCAACGAGGCGCGCCGCGCGATGCGCCGCGCATGGGATGAGATCGGGCAACCACGATCTCGCTCACTGCGATCCCATGCGTCGCAGCCTGGTGCTTGCAGAGCGTCAGAGGCGTCGATCTCTCGGGCACCAAATTTCCCCATTCGATGTCCCTGTCTGTGTACGTGCGGCAACGGAGACTGCGGGCCTGAAGCGGCGCAAAGGGGCGGCGATTGCTGCAGAGCGCTCTTTGTCGCGTCTCCCAATAGCTTCGAAATCAGCCCTCCAGACGAACCGCCCCCCGATCCTCTACTGTCGGCAACAGCAGCCTCGGCGGATTTGTACCCCCGCATACCCTCAAGAAGGCGGCATTGATAACAGCCCTCGCGCCTCATGACGGACTTCGTAATCTTCTTAAATCTACTTTGATACCGCATTTTTGTCCGACTACACCAAGATCCGCGATCGATACGCATACCGCGTACTCTCGGTGATCGCTGGCGGACTCTGCTGGCCAGTGCAAGGGCGCAACGCGGGAATGGCTCGGGCGGATCGACCCGCCAAAAAGTGCTCGTTTTTTTTTTAGCTACGGTGCTTGTTCGGCGTGAGTCGCAAGAAGGAATTGGACAATGGCCGCGTGGCGGCTCGATCTCGATGAGACGACGCCACATTTGTCGGTCGTAACGTGCCGAGCTACTCGAAGCGAGGTGCTAAAACCGAGCCAATGGGTCTCGTGCCGGACGCATTTCGGGAAACCCGCTCTGCTGTCCGCATTGCAGGATTGGGCTGGGCAGGTATGCGCGCCTCTCGGCCTGGTCCGCGGCCGTCCACGGGCGGAAACGAAAGCCCGTCTGTCGCTCCCCAGTGTTTATCGAGCGATCAGACGAGCTGAAGGCCGCGGCCAGGGAGCACGAGCACAATGCCGCGGCAGAGCGAAAAAGGATTCAGTCGCTTCGGGAGGACCTGGAACGCCGGGTTTCGGAGGTCTCTGAACGTGAGCAGGCCCTGAACCAGCGGGCCGGCGATCTCGTTGGGAAATGAGCTGGTCCTAAAAGCCCGAGAGCGCGACGTTGAGGTCGCCAGTCGCGCATTGCAGAAAGGGAAACGGCGATCGCGGTCAAGACGCGTCGGATCGATCTGAACACGAAGGAGCTCTTGGTCAGGGAAGCCGATGCCCATCGGCAAGAAGCGGAGCTTGCAAGACGGCTTACGGCGGCCGATGCGGGCATCGCCGTAGCTATAGCCTCCTGACCGAAGGACCCGAAATTTGACCGTCGGCTGACTTGTTGGGAGTACTCGCTGATGCGCGAGCATCGAGCTCTGTCACACTCGCGGCGACAGTCGAGCAGGCTCTGGACCGATGGCGTCAAGCCGCCAGAGATGCGGAAGGCGCTCGAGTCGCTCCTGTACTACTACGGTCCCGAAAACGATTTTCGATCTCGATTGATGTGGTCTTCGATAACGGGTCAGGTCCCGTGGGGTGGTGTAGGGAAGGGGGCCCTCCCTGCAGTGGCCATTGTGGCCTGCCCCAACCGGTGGTTGAGCTATGGTTGAATTTGGTGATGGGGCCGATCAAAGCGGCGCGTTGATTGGCCTCTGAGAATCCTCTTGATGCGGGAGCGCCTATGCAAGACCTGTTGTATGTAAGGGTAGGCGGTAAGGGATCGGATGCGTTCTGGCTGGTCGGCAAAAGGCTTTCCAGGCGTTGCAGCAGGCATCCATGACGGCGTCGAGATCGGCGAGCAGCCGATGCGAGTGGAAGCGCTCGCGCAGGTAAGGCCGGATGCGCTCGACCGGGTTGAGGTCGGGGCAGTAGGGCGGCAGCGGGGCGAGCGAGATGCTGCTTGGCTCGACGAGTGCCTTGGCGCCGTGCCAGCCGGCCTGATCGAGAGCCATGACGACATGCCGGCCGGGTTGGATGGTGGAGGCGAACTCGGCCAGGAACACGCTCATGGCGAGGATGAGGCTCTAATCGCCGCTGTATGAAAATTCAGTGGCAGGTCACGGGCGTCGGAACTTCCCTGACCGAGAGGGAACGGGCTGCCCGTGCCCAGAACGCCCGCGCCGCCATCGAGCGCCAGTTGTCCACGTCCGATACTTTCGTTGCCTCACCTGACGTGGTGTCGGGGACGAGTAGTGGGGTCAGATTGCATGAATTCTGCGAGATCTGCGCCGTCGGGAGTAAGTAAAACGTCTTTGAAGGGAATGTGGGCTATCGTGCGGGGGCGAAAGGAGGATTGGGCGACGATGGCGACCCTTTGGACACGGATCATGGACGGCTGCTCTACCAGAGGGCGGGTGCGACGCCGAGATCCGCTCCCTTTCCCTCTCGACCCTCGAAGACGACGACCGGCTGTCGCTCGTCGCCCTGTTCTGGACCCAGGTGAGCTGGGTCGGGCCCTGGCGCTTTCGGGCTGGGCCTGGATCGGCGTCTTCATGGCGGCCGATCTCGCCTTGTTCTGGGTCCGCTGGCAGATGCGCCGGCGCCGCAGTCCGAAGGGGGCCCCGCTCGGCGCCCCGTCCGAGGCGCGGCTGGTCATGGTCAACGCACTCATGATCGCCCTGGTCGCAGCCGCCATCGTCATCCTCAGCCTCGCGGCCCTCCGACCGCACCTCGATTCTCGCTCTTCTGCTGACGACCGGCTTTTGGGGCTACAGCACCGTGCTCTTCGCCGCCTTCCCGGTTCTCGCGGCGGTCAATATTGCTCTTCTATGCCCCCGCCTGCATGCTCGGCGTCGCCGTCGGCACCTCGGAGGTTGTGAAGCCCTTCTTCTTCCTCGCCGTCCCCGCCGCCACCTTCTTCTGGGTGCTCACCTGGCGCCCACCCACCTCCACGTGGAGGGCAAACATCCGCGGCCACCGCACGAGCCGGAACCAGGCCCTCCAGGACCCGCTGACCCACCTGCCAAACCGCCGGGCACCCCTACGAGCGCATGGAGCGCGACTTCGATCCCAGGCAGCGCTTCAAGTGCTCCTCATCGATCTCGACCACTTCAAGACCGTTTAACGACACCTACGGCCACGGCACCGGCGACCGGCTCCTGGCCGAGGTCGCAGCGCGTCTGCGCTCGGCGCCGAGGCGGACAGCTTCGTGGCGCGGCTCGGCGGCGACGAGCTGGCCATGCTGATCTACGGGGATGCCGAGAAGGCCGCAGCGGCGGCCGAGCGCACCATCGCGCTCCTCTGCCGCCCCTTCCGGATCGGCGATCTGACGCTGACCATCGGGTGCAGCATCGGCATGTGCTGCACCGACGACGTGGGAGCACCGACGAGCTGATGCAGTTCTCGGACGTAGCGCTCTACGAGGCCAAGCGCGCCGGCCGGGGGCAGGTGGTCTGCTACTCCGATGCCACGGTTCGGCTGGCCACCCGGCGCCTGCAGCTTAAGGTCGATCTGAAGAGCGCCATCGCGGAGGGCGACCTTTATCTCGCCTACCAGCCGCTCCTCTCCCTCGCCGGCGACACGATCATCGGCTACGAGGCGCTCCTGCGGTGGAACCACCCGACCTTCGGGCCGGTCTCGCCGGCCGAGTTCGTGCCCCTGGCGGAGGAGACGGGCCTCATCGTGGAGATCGGCGCCTGGGTGATGGAGGCCGCCTGCCACAAGATCGCCCCGCACCTGCGAAACGGCGTTCGTCGCGGTCAACGTCTCGCCGGTCCAGCTCCGCTCGCCGCTGCTTCTCTCCCACCTCACCCGCGCCCCTCGCCGCCAGCGGCCTCGCTCCCGGGCGCCTCGAAGTGGAACTGACCGAGACGGCCATCGTGGAGGACGGCGAGCGGATCGCCGCGGTGCTGGCCGCCATCCGCGCCCTCGGCGTCTCGGTGGCCATGGACGATTTCGGCACCGGCTATTCCTCGCTCACCCACCTCCACGACTTTCCCCTGGACCGGATCAAGGTCGATCGCAGTTTCGTCACCCGGCTGGAAAGCGACCCCCGCTCCAAAGGCCATTCTCTCGGGCGTCGTCCACATCGCGCGAGCCCTTCGGATCGCGGTCTCGGCGGAAAGGCGTGGAGACGGCGTCCCAGCTCGAACTTCTGCGCGCCCTGGGCTGCGACAAAACCGCCCAGGGCTACCTGATCGGCCGCCCGGACGCGCTGCCCGCGAGCCGGCAGGCGGGCGAACGCTCCGCCTGAGCCGCGGCGGGCGGCTTTGAGCAACTTTCCTCGCGAAGAGCCGGTATTGCTGGGGACTTCGCCGGGCCCGGAGCGACATCGACTTGTCACGAAGGTTCGTCCGCTTAAGCTTGGCGGGAAGAACGGGCGCCGAGAAGGGTCCCGGCCTTTTTCAGGAGACCCGCCCGCCAGGCCGAGACCGATACGCTTTCCGACCGGCCGCGGCAGACGGGCGTCCTCGGCTGGATCGAGAGGACGGGCAACAGGCTACCCGATCCCGTCCTGCTCTTCGCCTATCTCTGTCTTATCGTCACGGCGGTCTCCGTCCTTTCCGCCGGGCTCGGCCTCGGCGTCGACCACCCGGTCGAGACCGACTCGGCGGGGAACCCGGTGGCGGTGAACGCCGTCTCCATCCTCTCCTCGGCCTCCATCGAAGAGCTCCTGGTCAACGCGCCGACGATCTTCACGAGCTTCCATCCGCTCGGCTACGTGCTGGTGGTGATGCTGGGCGCGGGTGTCGCCGAGCGCGCCGGGGCTCTTCGGCACGGCCATGCGCGTCGCCGTCGCCCGGGCGCCGACCTTTCTCCTGACGCCGCTGGTGGCTCTCGTCGCCATGATCGGCAATCTCGCGGCCGACGCGGCCTACGTGGTGCTGATCCCGCTGGCCGCCGTCCTCTATGCGGCCGCCGGGCGCCATCCCATCGCCGGCATCTGCGCGGCCTTTGCCGGGGTCTCGGGCGGGTTTTCCGCCAACCTCTTCCCCGGCCAGCTCGACGCGCTGCTCTTCGGCGTCACGGAAGCGGCGGTCCAGTCGCTCACCGACACCTGGACCATGAACATCGTCGGCAACTGGTACTTCATCGCCGCGATGGTGTTCGTCTTCCTGCCCATCGTCTGGTTCGTCACCGACCGGATCGTCGAGCCGGGCCTCGGCCGCTGGACGGGCGGCGCGACCGCGCCCCATGGGGAGGGCGCCGGCGGACCCGCAGGGCAGGGCGAGCCGGCCGGGCAGGGGGAGGGGCGCGCGCCGCTGACCCGGGGCCAGAAGGACGGGCTGAAGCGAGCTGGCCTCGCCATGGCGGCGGTGGCCTTCGTCTGGGCCTTCCTCACCGTTGACCTCATCGAGCTTTTGAGCTTCGCGCGCTGTCCCTGTGGGACGGCAGTCCGCCCCCTCTACATTCCCGATCCCGCCCTGCAGGTGACCGAGCGGCTGGTGCCTTCTTCCAGTCCCTGGTGGCGGGCTTCCTGGTGCTCTTCCTCGCCGCGGCGGTCGCCTACGGCGTTACAGCCGGGACCATCAAGGACCAACCGCGACGTGGTGGACATGATGGCCGGCGCCATGAAGGACATGGGCTACTACCTCGTCCTGTCCTTCGCGGCGGCGTATTTCGTGGAGATGTTCAACATCTCCAATCTCGGCCTCATCGCCGCGGTGAACGGGGCGCTCGCCATCGAGGGCTCGGGCCTGCCGCTGCCCCTCGTCCTCGGCCTGATGGTGGTCTTCGCGGGGCTGATGAACCTCTTCGTCGGTCGGCCAGCGCCAGTGGGCCTTCATGGCGCCCATCCTCGTGCCGCTGCTCATGCTTCTCGGCGTCAGCCCGAGATGGCCACCGCCGCCTACCGCGTGGGCGACAGCGCCACCAACATCGTCACTCCGCTGATGGTCTACTTCCCCATGGTGCTGGTCTTCGCACGCCGCTGGGAGCCGGAGTTCGGCATCGGCTCCCTGACGGCCTCGATGGTTCCCTATTCGCTGCTTTTCCTCGTCTCGGGCGTCGTCCTCACCATCGCCTGGGTCGCCCTCGACCTGCCGCTCGGGCCCGGCGCTTCGGTGGGCTACACCCTGCCGGAGGGTTGAGGGCGCGGCCAACCGCGGCCACGCCGGGCGCACGAGTCACGGGACGTCGTCGTCGGCAATGAGAGTTGGTCGGAAGGGCTCTCGGGCGAGTTCCGCCTCAGCCGGCGTCGGAGCGGGCCAGGGCGCGGCAGAGGGCGGCAATGACTTCTTCGCCGGCGAAGGGCTTCTTGATTGCCTCGGCGTCGGCGCGCTCCTCCGGGGCGAGGTCGAGGCCCTCGCCGTAGCCGGTGAGGAAGACGAAGGGCACCTTGGCCCGGCGCAGGACCGGGATGAGGCCGAAGCTCGTCTCCTGGCCGAGATTGACGTCGAGGAGGGCGAAGTCGACGGTCTCGCTGTCGATGATCGCCCGGGCTTCGCCGACGGTGGCTGCCGTGAAGACCTGCCTCACGCCCTTGGCGATGAGGAGTTCTTCCGTGTCGAGGGCGATGATCATGTTGTCTTCGACGACGATGCCGGTCTTGCCCTCGATGCGCGAGAGATCCTGGCCCGATAGGCCCGCCTGGGCCGCGGCGCGGGTCCGGGGTGTCGGGCAGCTCCGGGGCGCCGGGGGCGGGGCCCTCCTCGGTCTCCTCGGCGAGCTTAAAGGGTCGCGGGCGGCAAGGCGAAGCGGGCGCGTACGCCGCTGAGGCGGTAGTCGACGCGGGCCTCGCCGCCGAGGTCGTGGGGGATGGAGCGCTCCACGATGGTCGAGCCGAAGCCCCGGCGCGTGGGCGGCGTCACCGCCGGCCCGCCGCTCTCCACCCAGTCGATGACGCAGCACCCGTCCCGGTCGACCTCCCAGCCACCCGCACGGTGCCGGAGGGCGCCGAGAGGGCGCCGTACTTCGCCGAATTCGTCACGAGTTCGTGGAAGACGAGGGCGAGGACCGAGAAGGCGTTGGCCTTCATCTGCAGGCCGGACCGTCGAGGATCAGGCGCTCCACGTCGCCGGAGCTGTAGGCCTCGAATTCGGTGCGGACGATTTCTGAGAAGTCCTGGGCGGCGAAGTCGCCCTTCGTCACCTGGTCGTGGGCGCGGGCCAGCGCTTGGATGCGCCCGCCGATGATGCCGGCGAACTCGTCCACGGAGGCGACGCCCGGCCGGCTTTGGGTGATGAGCGCGCGAATGAGGCTCGGATGTTGCGGACCCGGTGATTGAGCTCCGCGATCAGGAGCTCCTGGCGCTGGTTGGCGAGGTTCTGCTGGCGCTCGCTCTCCTCGTTGACCTTGAGGAGGACCTCCAGGATCGAGACGCGCAGGGCCTCAGCGACCTTCTTTTCCGAATCCGACCAGCCGAGGGAACGGCCGCGCACCGTCTCCTTCCAGGTCTCGAAGCTCTTGCGCGGCGACAGGCGCGGGCCGTTCGGTCCGTAGGTCGCCTCCTTCTCGTTGGGATTGCCCGCCCAGCTCACCGTCTGGACGATCTCGGAGCGGAAGAAGAGCAGATAGTCGCGCGGGGCGCGGGAAATGGGGATGGCCAGCACACCCGCCGCCTTGTCCAGGAAGGCCTGGCCCTTGGGGTAGACCGCGCCGATCTCGTCGGTGGCGTAGATGCGGCTGGAGGCGGCGCGGTTGAGGAAGCGGGCGAGCCCCGCCACCTCCTCGGCGCTGGGGCAGTGGCCGAAGGTGCGCGCCTCGCCCCGGGCGAAGATGCAGAAGCCGTCGCAGGCGATGAACTCGCGCAGGTCGTCGCGTGGTCGGCAAGGGCGGCAATGGAGGGCGCGGTGTTGACCACGCGGTTGATGAAGCGGTCGTGCAGTGCCCGCGCCGCGTCCTCGGCCTCCCGCGCCTCCTTGTAGATCCGCCCCTCGATGATGAGGGAGGCCATCTGGCCGAAGAGTTCCAGCGCGCTGCGCTGTTCCATGGGCAGGTGGCGCGGTCCGTAGTGGTGAAGGGCGAGGAGCCCCCACAGCCGCCCCTCGATGACCAGCGAGATCGACATGGAGGCGCCGACCCCCATGTTGGTGAGATACTCCACATGGATGGGCGAGACGGCGCGCAGGAGCGAGAGCGAGAGGTCGAGGGGCTCGCCCTCCGGGCTCACCCGCGGCACCACGCCGACGGTAGGATCGGCGACGTTGGCGATGAGCCGGATCATGTTCTTGACGTAGAGCGCCCGCGCCTGCTTCGGAATGTCCGTCGCCGGGTAGTTCAGCCCCAGGAAGGTCTCTCGGTTGCGCGTCACCGACTCTGCGATCACCGAGCCGGCGCCGTCGTCGTTGAAGCGGTAGAGCATCACCCGGTCGAAACCGGTGAAGGCCCTGAGCTGGCGCACGCACTCGTTGGCGATGGCGGAAAGGGTCGGCGCCTTCTGCACCCGTGCCAGCATGGTGCGCACCAGCGCACCGAATTGGCGGCCTGCAGGTCCGTCGCGGGCTCGGCCTCGATGACGATGCTGTCTTCCGAAATGTGCAGCGCCACGTCGAAGCGCCGGTCGTCACCCAGAAAGTCGAGCCCGAAGATGCGCTCGGAGCCCTCCGGCGACATGAGTTGCAGGCGCCCGCGCAGGGCGTGGATCGCCGACGGCGGCAGGATGACGTCCGCAGGCTCGCCCAGAAGGTCCTCGGCGTCCCTGCCCGTGAACTCCGCCACGTTGGTGGAGGCGAAGCGGATCAGCCAATCCATGGAGGTGGCGACAAGGAAGCCGACGCCCTGGATGCGGCCGAGCAGGTGGATGGGCTCGCGGTCGCAATTGCTGAGGTCGACCTCGAAGCGGGTCGGATCGTCCTGGGTGTTCAAGCCGCAACCTCCGCCTCGGCCAGATCGAGAGCGTTTGCGAAGAGGCCGAAGACCCGGCGGGCGCTCGCACAGGCGGCGGCGCGCTCTTCGGGCGTCGTCACCGCCGCATCCAGGGGAGACATGAACGCCCCGAATGGCCGGCTTGTGGCGGCGCCCGCGAGATAGGCGCGGGATGCTCCGGCGTGCCAGGCAGGGCCGGGCTCGCCGAACGCCTTCAGGAGATAGCGCGCGCCCAGCCGCGAGCCGCCCACCACGTAGAGCACGCCAGCGCGCGAAGCGGGGTCGGCGGCCAGCGGCCGCACCGGGGCGAGGGCGAGGGGAGAGAGGCCCATGGCGGCCATATCCCGGTCGAGGGCCGCGGTGAGGGCGGAAAATTCCGCGCCCTCGGCGTCGTCCGCCCCCGTAAGGGTCTCGTGCAGCGCGTGGTGGCAGGCGTGGTTCATGCGCACGAAGCGGTGGTAGAGGCGCGGCGTGTCGGCCTGCATCATGCCGTCGAGGCGCGCGTCGAGGCGCGCGTGCTCCTCCCCGGTCGCCGCGCGCAGGGCAAGGCGCAGAGTATCCGTGCGTGATCGGCCCGCCGTGTCGCCGGGCCTGGAACCCTCCCTGCCGGGAGACGAAAGCTGCATGTCTGCGCCGCGGATGTCCGTTTCACTTTTCACATCATGCGTGACCGCGTGCCATCCACCATCTGCCGTCCGGCGTCAACAAAGCAATCAAGCCGAGGACGCAGAACGCGGTCTCTTGGACTCGGCGAAGGGTGGTGCGGGAGGCGAAGGGCGCCCCTCACCGCCCCGCGGCGCGCAGGGCCGCGGCGATAACGTCCATTTCTTCCTCGGCGTTGTAGACGTGGGGCGTGAGGCGCAGGAAGGCGGCTCCGGTCTCGCCGGCGAGGCGCGAGGCCGGCTCTTCCTCGGCCGGGCGCGCCCATTTGGCGCGGATGTCCGGCCTTGAGCGCGGCGTCCACCGCCGCCTGGCCCCGGCGGCGACGCGCAGGAGCACGGTGCCCGGCGCGCGGGGGCGGCCGCCCTCGGCGTCGATCGGCGCAAGGCCTCCGCCGGCCTCGCCCTCCGACAGGCCGGCGCGCAGCGCGCCTCCAGCGCCGCGATACGGCCGGCCCGGGCCCGGCGACGCCCGCCTTGAGGCATTCCCCCGAGGGCGACGCCGAGCCCGGCGCGGGCGGCAACGTTGTAGTCGCCGGGTTCGAGGTCGCCCGCGGAGAGGCCGAGCACCCCTTTCGGCCCGCTCCGAAAGGGCCATGAGAGCCGTGCCTCGCGGGCCCATCACCATTTGCGGGCGGTCCCGAGGAGGACGTCCAGCAAAGGTCGTCCAGGCCGGCGGGCACCCGCCGAAGGCCTGGGCCGCATCGACGACGAGGAGCGCGTCGCCGGCCCGCGGAAGCGCCGCGATCCCGGCGACGGGGTAGAGCAGCCCCTCGGCGCTGGTGACGCCGGCAGGAAGATTCGCCGCCACGTCTTCGCCCGAGGCGTTGCTCCCAGGCGCCCGGATCGAAGGCGTCGGCCTCGGGCACGATGTCGAGGGCAAAGCCTTCGCGTTTGGCCCGGTGGCGCAGATGGCGCGGTTGGCGCCCCATTCGTGGGGGGCGACGAGGATGCGCCGGCCCTTCAAGGCGAGCGGCCGAGCACCGACTGCCA
>JBBMOL010001204.1:0-45754 GCA_037954665.1 Laguncularia racemosa
TTTCCCAATGTCATTTTTTTTGAATTAATTAGAAGATTCTTTTAAAAGATGGGGAAATATCTTATGGAGAAAAGGGTAGGTTAAAGATAAGAAGATAATTTTTAAAAAGTCAAAGTTTATGTGGAAAAATCTTTATGAAGGTAGCATCTTAGAGTGGTACTTGTAACCAATTGATTTTGAGGAATTTTTCTTCTTTTTTTTTTTGGTGTTATTGGGTAGTTAAAGATATAATATTAAATTACGAAAAATTTAGTTAAAATAAATTAGTATTTAGGGGTGGTTTCAAGCTTAATTGATTAGGTGTTTCTAGGTCGAAGTTTATGGACTTTTGATTTCGAGTACATTTGTAAATTAGACTTGTTATTAATTTAGGCTTATTCTTGCTAATCTAAGTTTTATGATGTTAATCCTTATGATTAAGGTAAGATTGAATGAATTAGAAAGGAATTGACCTAAGTCAAGGCAAGTTTTCTTGAGTTGTCTAATTGCTTATTGAAAGTTGACCTAAGTTAAATTGGAGTAGACTTTAATCAATTGAGTTTGGGTTTTTAAAGCTAATACTCAAGGAATATTTGGAGCTAAGTAATGGTCTTGTAAATGAAATTTGACTAAATTTGAATTTAGGCTATTAGGCTAAGTAATTGATAGTTTTCAACTAAACTTTTACTAAGTCAAATCTATCAATTCTATCGAAAAAATGTATTATATCAATCATTGATGTCTTATCTATCAAGTCTTTCCTAAGTCAACTTAAGTCTAAACTTTAACAACGCAAGTCCACTTAAGTCTTCTTAAGGGTGTCTAAGAGAAGACTTAGGATACTTGGTTTGACTAAGTCAATTGGCTCAAATTGACTTTTAATTTAATTAAGTTGACTTTAGTCAACTTAAAACATATGAAGTCATCTATAGTTCCTGGATCTTATTCAAGTTCATTTGGAGCTAATTCTTAAGTGTATTTCTTTATCTAATAGAATTCCTAAAATATTATCTATGAAAATCCTTAGGAATTATAGTTGACATTTGGGCTAGAATTTGTGAATTTCAATTTTGATTTCTAGGAAAAATCTATCCAGTGCTCGTACTTGTTTTCCTTCTCCATAAGATATTCTAGTTAGAGTAAGGATTTCATTGTCATCTAATGGCTCGTTTTAAGATGAAGAAGGGTTGGTGCCAACTTGTATAGGGTAGAAGTTATGGTTTTCTAGTTGAATTTAACTTTAATTTGCATGCCTAGATTATTAAGATTCATCTCATAAGTTTTAGATTAGTTAGGTCTATTCGGTTTTGTGGGCAAGTCAACTTGCATCATTACTCAAGAGGTTGACTCAAGTTAGGTTTTTGTATTGGAAAACCTAAGTCAACTCAAGTCTTTCCTTATCTAATATGGAGTTGACTCAAGTCAATGCTTTGTTTTAGCAAGTTGAATCAAGTCAATTATTGGATCACTAAGTCAACTATAGTATCCTAACCTTATTTGACCATCGTAAGATAAGATTTCCTAGATTTAGAGACTAATTCATCTAGCAGGTTTAGGTTTTTGCAAGATGAATAGTTTATTGAAAGGTTGATTTGGTGGCTTTCCTTTTATGATTAACTTTGTCATCAAGTTTAATCTAGATGACTTCCTTGAGAAGTTTAACTTAGTATATCTCTTAGCTAAGTTTCTTTTGATCTCTACTTGAGAAGTTAGTCAAGTAAGCTTCCTTAAGAGTTAGTAAAGTAACCTTCTTTAAGAAGTTAACTAAGTAACCCCTCTTAAGAAGTTAAAATTCAAGTAGCTTTCTTAGGAAGATAGTTAGAAAAGCTTCTTACATAAGCAAATTGTTTATATCTCTTAAAAAAAGAAGAATTCTAAGAAAATATTTATAAGAATCTTAAATTGACTAAATTAAACTCTTGTTACATAAAGATTGAAGATTAACTTTACGCAATCAATAATATTGAGGTTTAATTGTAAAGTATAGATAGGAATCGTAATTATTTGAAAGCCTTAATATTAGAAAAAAAAACTTGGGGTACTATATTGTACTTTATTGAGATCTTAAACGATTATCCTAACTTAATTTACCATAAAAAATGGCCTACTTTACTAGGATTTCAGAACCTTAAAGTTTAGAAAATTATCACTCCTAAGACAGTGGAGGACATGACTCAAGGGACAGGGATCTTTGAACTTTCACTAGCATGATTTAGATCCTACTTTTGAGTTACGGGAATGTTTTTAATTGGTTTAGATGGTCACTTGCAACATCAACTTAATGTGATTTCTAGTAGCTATTATACCGATAGTAGTTTCTTACTCTTATAGGTAGACTTCTACTAGATGGGTTTCTTATCTATTTCCTTAATAGCAAGGAGCCTCTCCTAAAGTGATGCATCTTTAATACGACACCTAACATGTTCTATTTCTACAAAGCTCATTGCAGTATGCCCCACTAAGTGTTTGTAATAAGGCTTAGCCATAGTATCGATAAACATGCAAGTCAGATCCTTCTCTAATAGTGGAATGGTTGTCTAGGAAACCATGCCCCTCCAACACTATACATACTCCTTAAAGGATTCATTATTCTTCTTTTGAATGTTATTCAGGCCCCAAACAGAAGGGGTAGCCTCAATGTTAAATTTATACTGGTTATAAAATTCCCTCATTAACTATCCTACGTGTTTACTTTGTTCAAGTTAAGCTAAGTATAACCATGCTAAAGCTAAACTAGTTAATTTGTCTTAAAAGGTTTGTGCCATGAGTTGCTCATACCTAGTGTACTTGGGGATGTTTTTGATGTAGAGCCTAGCATAAAATTTAGGCAACTAGTATCATCGCACTTTTTGAAGTCAAGAATCCTGAATTTTTTTTTTTAGAATTCTTTACCCTCATAAATCGATAGATTAACCAAGCCTGTGTGCTCAAACCTATTAGTCCCCTAAAAACCTTCATCTTCTCATTAAATTTTTAGAGTAACTTCTTTTCCATATCTTGTTGCTTCTCCTCAAACTCCTTTATCAAACTGTCACCACTATTGTTTCCCAACTCAACTTTAGGGGTTGAACTCATGGTTTGTTATGGGTTAGTTTGATCTCCTTAGATGGCTTTGTCTAGATGAATGTGGTTGATAGTATAAGCTAGAGCTTGCATCTATTTAGTCATTCGTAGCATAGCTTTCTCAAGGGTCATGATCTTTTGATTGTGGTTGCTGTTGCTGATGCTTTCGGACATTCTAGCTCTTAAGTAGGTGATGATCAAACTTTTAATAGGGAACTGTCTTTAAGATCTACATGATAATAAAATTTGTTAACTTTATTTAGGACCATTTGCAATTATTTCCTTCTTTCTCTTTTTTCTTCTTCTTCTTCATCTTTTTCTTTTTTTTTTTTCATTTTTATTCTCTCCCACTCCCTCTCTCTCTCTTTTCTTTCAAAATCATATATAGTAAATAAATAAATGAATAATGAATAAGTAACAATTGATTGGTAATGTAGCATATGAGTTAAATTATAAAACCGAGAACTTTCTTAATATTCGAATAGTTACATGACCTAGTGATTGGAATGTAAAACTCAATTTTCTTAGTTGAGAAAAATTCCTAAAGAAAAATAATGCAAATTGACGATAAAGTTTGAAAACAAAAAAATTTCCTAACCACCCTAAGTTACTCTCATATACTGTTCTTGGTCAAATTTCTTCTACTTCTCTTAACAATCTAGTCCCTCAAATAATAAATGACTAATTGTGCCTACCCATGCTTCCCTTTTTCCCAAAAATCTATAGCCTTTATTCCATTTTTGATATTTAAAATTTTCGCCCCTTTGCTTTTGGTTAAAGGTAGGGGGTCTTTTTACCCTTTTCTTTTGGCACAAATTCTCCGAAATTTTTGCCCATTGTCCGAAATAAAAAATTGGGGGACTTTTTATAATTTTTTAACCCGTTTTTTTTTCATTTAAATCATATTAAAGCCCCTATAGCTCTATAAGCTTAATCCCTTTCCCTTTCCCGCTCGCCCAAAACTACAATCCTTTTCACTTTCTTTTTCTATCCCACAACTCCTTTTAATTTCCATTGGGGGCAAAAACAATCCCCTTTTTGTAGTGGTATGTTTTATGCCTTAATAGTTTAAGGGTTTTTCTTGCTCTAAAAAACCCATAGGTATTTTCCTATAAGTTTTCTTTAAGACCTCATAACCTTAGTTGGGGAAATAGCTAGTATAACCCATTTAAAGCCCCCATCAGAGGGGCACTCGAATTTCTCCCTACATCTAAAAATTACTTTTATGTTGTGATTCCATCTAGTTGTCCATTTCCGATAAACTCCCAGCTCTATCATTTTGAGTAAGGGGTTTTTTACCATTGTCGAGTTAAAGTGGGCATCGGGGTAGCTTTATTTAGAAAATTAAAAGGGGAAATTGTCAATTTTGTTTGTTTGGGGTGCCCAAAAATCCCCCATCGTTTTTTAAAACTACAACCTTGTTGCCCTTTTTGAAAAACTAGAGACTGGGATTTACTCAAGGTTTTAAAACAACCAAAACTAGGAAAACCTCCCCCTTTAAAAAATCAAAGAAAAAAATTTTAATTAAAAGGGGAAACCCCAAAGTTTTGGAAAATTAAATCCCCCTTTAATTGGGGGGAAAAGAATGGTTACAAGTTCTTGGGGTAGTAAAATGCCCTTGAAGCAATTCTTCTAAACCGTCCCTCATAGGGCCCCCACAGCAAATATTTACGCTTGTCCAAAATTTTCTGATAAGATGCAAACTTATTTTTACACAAAAATCAAGAACCCCCAAAGGGATTTTAATCTTTGCACATAGTTAAGGATTTTTTAGGAGCCCCCCCCCCCCCCCCCCCCCTTCCCCCAAAATTTTCTTTATCTCCCAATAGATAGTCAAACGGTTTGCCCCGGTTGAGCTTCTAGATCTAGAATAAAAATATTCCTTCTTCCAAAGGGGAGGTTGGGGCCTTTTAAATTTTTGGTTGGTTTTAAATTTCTCCCAGGGGTTTGGTTTTCAGCCCTTTTAGAGCCCAAAGTTGAGGGGGGGGATATTTTGTATCCCCAAAAATTTGGGGTTAAAAAGGGCTCTAATCAAGTCACATTTTAAGATTCACTTTCATTAGGGATAGGGCTGGGGTTTATTTTTTTTGAAAAATTGTAATCTTAATGGCCTTCCCCAACAAAAATATTTTAACCACTAATTTTAAAGTTTCTAAAGTTAAGAAATTTCTAGTTCATGTGAATCTTTATTTACATTTGGGTTTTTGGTTATCAGCTTTACTTTCCATCTTCGCCCAGAAAATTTTAGAAAGGAAAACAAAATTACAAGGCCTTTTTTTTAAAAAAAAAAATAAACCCAAAAGGGGAAAGACATTACAAGTTTACAAATTTTTTTTTAAAATTAAATAAAAGGGTTTTAGCTTTACATTGTAAGCCACATTACTTTTAAATTTCAAAAACAAAACCAATTAAAGCATAAAATAAATAAACAAATAAATACACAGCGTGGTTTAAAAAGGGTAAGCTTTAAAGGGTTTTTTGGCTTTGTAAAACCCAAAGGCTTTCATCGAAAAACCTGGAGTGGAACACTTAATTTAACACCCAAAAGGGGGGTATTTCACCACTACAACCTTTACAAGTACACAAAAAGCCCTTTTATCTTAGTTTCATAAACAGCTCAGGTTCATCCATATCTTTAAAACATGCCAATTTTTAATAAAATAAAAAATATCCCCAAACCCCCCCTCCCCCCTTAAAAATTTTTATTGGGGGTTGGGGGGGAAAACCTTTTTTTTTTATTTAATTTTTCTCCTTGGGTTTTGTACTACTATTTACAAATTTTTTTCAAGATAAATTTATAAAAAAAATACCCGCAAAAAAGAAATAAAAGGCCTTATACTCTTTTAAAAATTTAAAACATGGTAGTCCACTTTGGGGAAATTTAAGTCTCTAGTGAAGTTTCCCCAAGGGGTTTTCGAGTCTTTTGTTTTTTAATAAATTTTTCCAAATTTTAAGTATTAAACTCTACAAATTTAATATAGGTTACAGACTGGGAAATTTAAAGGGAAAAAATAATTTTAAAAGGGGTCACTAATCAACTATGCTTTTTGGTTTAAAAAAAAATGGTTTGGGTTAACGGATGGAAAAATCCTAAAATAGGTATTGGTTTTTCAAGTTTTTTGAAAATTTTTTTAAATAACCCAAATTTTTAATAAAATTTGGAACCTAATTTAAATTTAAAAAAACTAAATAGTTAACAAGTAAAAAATTTTTAAAAAGTTCCCCTTTTTTAAAAGAAATTTTTAATTTTATCCTATACTTTTTATCCTTTTATCACTCTTCTTTTTTATTTTATTTTTATTTACAATTTTTTTATTGTCTTTACTATATTGTTTCATTATACTATTTACTCCCTAAATAACTATTTTTTTTATTTTAATATGATTACTCCGAAAGTGCCCATGTACCCACTAATTAGGATCAAAATATTCATAATTCGCTTTTTTTTAATAAAACTTTAATCTATTGACTAATTTTATTTAAGAAGAAGCGTTAAGTTTATGTTATTTAACTAAATTAATTTTTTATTATGAAAATTTCTAAAAGACATAGATTGTATGTGATAACTTTAAAAAAAAAAATCTTAAAAAAGCTTAAGTTTATAGAAAACACCATGTTAATATTTTATTTTAAATTTTTTAAAAGAAAACTAATGATGAACCTCTAAAATACTAAGCTTTTAAAAAAAAATTTGATGAAAACCTTTCCTTATTCTTCTCACTCTCCCTTTCTTCTTCTTTTTTTATTATATGTTACTTTTTATTCCATTATTATTTTTATTTTTTTTACTTTATATATTTTTAATATATTTTTAATTATTTTTATTACCTTTATTTTTATTATTATAGTAATTCACTATTGAGTAGTATTGTACACCATGATAACTCAACGGGTACTCGAAACTTACATTAGACTATTGACCAATCCGATCATCTACTATTTTTCTTTTATATTTCTATTAAGAGATAACTAAAAATTTAAATGGAGATTTGTTTCACATTATTATTATTATTATTATTACCTTTCATCTATAGTTTTCACAACACAAATACACACATTTAGCCATGGAATGTATCAAACAAATCAACTTGGAATATAACTAAATGCTTATATGCTGGCCATTAGGATACCATCATGCTTGTCATGAATACATTCTATTCTCAAGGTAACTGACTAAATATATGGCTAGAAAAACTAATTGCATTGATTAAGAACATGCAATTCACAAAACTACTTGACTAAACAAATCCATACTATGTTAAGCCCTTATCGGATACTTAGGCCTATCCCATTCAATACCCTATTTACTAATCCAACCTACCTTCGTGTTTCCTCACTTTTCCAATACATAGTTTGTCACTCCTCTCTTCCTCTCTCATTTAACTGTTCTTGCATATTAGGGTTTGCTAAGTGCACTTTACTAATTATTGCTCGTATTTTATGTTTGTTTGATAGGTGAGGGTTATAGGAATTTTTTGAGTGAGTCCTCAACTCCTAATGCTAGAATAAGGAGAAATACAAGGATGCCCCTTCTCTTGTTTATTTTCTTTATTTAATATAGTTACAGGCATGTTGAAGTATAGCTATCATTTAACTATTTCTTGTTACAATCTGTACTATTATACTATCTATGCTATGATTCATTGATTTGGTAATATCACTTTTTATAACTTTTCCTTATTAATGTGTAATATAGTCTCAATGCCACTTTGGAACCCTTATGTATCATCTAGAACGTATGGTAACAATTTCCCCCTCATTTGGAAAAACAACCCTGCCCACATGGTTAAAATGGGGAAACTATTGCTTGATATAGTCCCAATCTTCCTAGGAAGTGTCCTCTAGTAGTAACCCATGCCATTGGACCAAAACTTGATGAATTGATGAAAAACATTGTAAACCTTGCTATAAGGGGGCAACTCCATTCATAAAGCACATGCACCAATCTTACATACAATCTTGTAAGACCTATAAAATCATTTGGACAATTTATGAAAGCCACTTTGAGATAAAGAAACTTGTTTGTATGGGCTAAGTTTCACTAAAACAAGGTCCCCTGGTCGAAATTCAATCTCAACTTGATGTCTGTCAGCCAATATCTTCATCTACAGTTGAGCAACTAATAAACGTTCCTTCAATAGGCGTAATGCCTCATCTCTATCCCTTAAGTCCTTATCTACAACATCTACTCAAGATGTCCCTTGAACATAAGAAGCAATAGTAAGAGGTGATATGCCATATACTATTTCAAATGGAGTAATATTGGCACCCTTATGAAAAGAAAGTGTTGCAGGCAAACTCTACCTACGGAAGAAATTTAACCCATTCCCTAAGACACGTTATCATATAACTGTGGCAAATACTATTGACTGTTGTGCAGTTTAACACTTCCATCTACCCATTAGACTAGGGATAATAGGCACTGCGGTAATTCAAATGAGTCCCACTTAAGCAAAAAAAGCTTCTTCTAAAATCAACTTACAAAAATTGCATCCCAATTAGACACTATAGTTCAGGGAAAACCACACAATTTAACAACCATGTGTAAAGATCAAGAGGCCACTTTGGTGGCAATAAAGTGAGTCCCACTGTCCCGAGATGATAATACCTGGACAATTTGTCAACCACTACTAAGATAACTTTATACCCTTGAGACTTAGGTAGATAAATATGAAGTCCATGGAAATATCCTCCCAAATTCTATTGGGTATAGGTAACAAAACTAAAAGGCCAGTAAGAGATCGAGTCAAATGCTGAAGTTGTTGACATTCAATGTAGGTTCGAACATACTCTTCCACTTATCAGCGCATACCCTCCCAATAAAAATCAGTTGCAATTCTCTTATAAATCTTTAATACACCAAAATGTCTTGCACTAGAAGCACCATAAAATTCTTTTAAAATTTGTGGAATAAGAGAAGATTATGGATAAGAAATAACCGATGATGAAAATACAAAAGGCCATTCTTCCAAGAAATTGCCACTTCATAGATGTCCTATGGATAAGTCTTCAATAATAGTTTGAAACTCACATAAGTGGGTATATTCATGTTGTAGAGAATCAACAAGAGATATAGTAAAAGAAAAGAAAGCTAAATAAGTAGAATCAACCTCATGTTGTCTAGAAAGACATCGGCAACAATATTATATGTACCCTTCTTATAGACAATAGAATAGCTATATAACCAAGAAGTTTAGCTAAATAATTTTATTGCTCTAATTTTTGTAATGGCCTGAGTCAATAGGTCCTTAATACTACGATGATTTGTACAAATGAGAAAATGTGATCCCAATAAATATTGCCTCTAATTCTGAACTAATTCCACAATAACATGTAGTTCGTGACATAAGTGGTAGCTTTACACAAATGAGGTGGAAACTTTGCAAAAGAAAGCAATTGGTTGACTCTCCTACATTAACACAAGTCCCATACTTAAACCAGAAGCATCAATCTCAATAAAAAATTCTTAGAAAAATCAAATAGCATTAGAATAGGAGTTGAAAGTAAAGTTGCTTTGAGTCTTGCAAAAGAAATATTGGACGAATCTGACCAATGAAATCTATCTTTTTTTAAGAGGTCAATCAAGGGTGTAGCAATAGAAGCATAACCCTAAACAAAGCAATGATAGTAACTCGATAGGCCCAAAAATGCCATAAACTATTTTAATGTTGATGGTACTAGCCATGTCAATATGGTAGCAACCTTAGATGGGTTCGGCTGAACCTTGTCTCGAGAAAACAACATGGCTCAAGTAGTCAATAGATGTTTGCCTGAAAGAACATTGGTCTCCTTTAAGAAGAAAGTGTTATCAGCTAACACTTATAACACTTATGAAAGATGCTCCACATAAGGGCCATAGTTTAGTTGTAAACAAGAATGTCATAAAAAAATACGATCACAAACATACTTAAAAAGGGTTTAAGATCCTATTCATGATAGCTTGAAATGTAGTAGGAGCATTGCTTAAGCTAAAAGGCATAACCAAAAACTCATAATAGCCCTTGTGTGTTTGAAAAGTAATCTTCAACCACATCATCCAAATGCATACTGATGGTAGGTACCCAGAATGAAGATCTAATTTGGTAAAAACACAAGCACCAAAAAGCTCATCTAAGAGTTCGTCAATAGTGGGAATAAGAAATTTATCCTTTCGGGTAATCTGATTAAGTGCCTTGTAATCTAAACGAAAATGCTAACTCCCATCTTTTTTTCTTTTGGGAAACAAAACTAGTGGAGAAAGGACTATTGTTGTATTGTATGATCCCCTGAGTAATCATGTCCCGAACTTACTTCTTAATCTCATTTTTCCTGGAAATGAGGATAACAATAAAGCTCAACATTAATGGGAGAAGTGCCTGATGTAGGGTAGATACAATGTTGAATATCGTGACGTGGTAAATAATGATGAGGGTGACTCAAAAACTCAATGGAATCTACTCAATACTTTTGATTAAAGATTATTTTAAGTAGTATTTGTGATGATAGAATGAAGGCTCACTTCTTGAACCACTAAGTGATAGTAAGAAGCAATCGCATCTGTCCGAACAAGCCTATGTAGTTAATGGTGTGAAATTTGGCTTATCATAGGAGAGATGTCCCCTTGTAAGGTAACAACAATCCTATTTCGCTTAAACTACATCAAAAGAGTAGCGTAGTTAATAGTGAATAGAGCCTAAAATCTACAACCAATTGTCACCCCTAAAACCACCTCCACACCATGAATGGGTAAAACATAGAAAGTTTCACGGAAATCCACTCCTTTGATCATTATGGAAACATCAGAACATTGCCCTCACACAATAACTTCCCTACCTTTCCCAATCACACTTGAAAGCTGGGTAATGGGGATATGGTTAACCAATCAAAGCTTAAATAAAATTTTATAGGTACTCCCTGAGCTTTTTAGAATGGACACCTCGGGTGATTGATTACCCCTTTTAAAATGTATGGTAGGGGGAAAGGGAGGCCCAGAAAGACTGAAAATTAAGGGCCAATTAAAATCATAAACCACCAGACAAATAAAAAATTCCCAAAGGGGGCCCCTTAGAATTTTCCCTTTAAAAAATTTTAACATGGCACGTGTGCACCCTTACTGATAAGGGTTTTAAACAAGCCCAAAGATCGTAAGACTTTTAAAAAATTTAAATTTAGTTTACTCAATCATATTCCCAATAAAAAATATAATACAAAATAAAAAAAGGTTTTTCGTATCCCATATCAAATCATGATCGTAAGAGTGGGTTATCCCCTACCAACTAGAAAAAAGGAAAATAAAACCCTTAATTTTCACAAATTTTCATATTTTCCCTTAGGGTCCAAAAATTTAACTTTTTATCTAAAAAATAAAATTAAAGAAATTTTTACTTTTATTGTTCTTAGCTTCCCAAAACTCTCAAACCTTCCATCGAAACCTATCCCAAGTTTTTAAATTAACTTTACCTGCAAAATATTCTGGGGAAGGGGTAAAGCACACTAAAACCCAAAAAGAATGAGAATCCCTAACTTTAAAAGCTACACACACACAACCCTTTTTAAAAATAAAGGGTTTCAAATCATATGCTATGCATAAAAAAACCAAATTAAATGCACCCATCTCACGCGGCCCTTCCCGGGTAACCGATGTAAAGTCAAGGTTTTACTCCCCCTAACCTTAGGTTAGGGTTTCCCCAAAACCCCACCTTTAGGGGCCCAATCTCATTCCCCCTTTTTTTAAATTTTAAATCATTTTTGATAATTAAATATTTTTGCTTAAACATGAATCTACTGGGGTTTTTTGGGCATCAATCGGACCAACGCTCCCGTATTTTTGCACATTCAAAAGGCAACACCTTAAAAGGCCCTGGGAAAACCCCAACGAAACCCAATCCCCTAATCATTTTGAAACGCTTTTGGGCAGAAAAGAACCTCTGATTACTTCCCCCCGGACCAATAGCATGATGATAAAAAATTAATAAAAAGCGTAAAAAGCTCAATCCCATCTACCATTAAATCAAACCCTTTAGGGTTTTAAACCCAGTCCCTTTATTTCTTTACCCCCCTGTGCCATTTCACTTAAACCCCAAATCCCAACACTCAAGATTGATTTTTTGATTTTCATTTTCCCTGACCCCCTCTATGTCTTTCCCCTCTTTTAGGGCTTAACTTTTTGATTTAAAAGTCACTTAGGGTACCACAAAATTTTTATTTCCCTTCCCAAAACCTCAAATACCTATGTGTTAAAAAATATATATATTAAAATATAGATTTATAAATCATTTTTAAATAACGAATAAATTTTTTAAATATTTTTCTTCGTAACTCAAGAAAAGTAAAAGAAAAAAAACAATTTCATTGAAAAAAAGACCTCGCTTTTTGATTAAAATAATTTTTGGGGGTGAAAGAAACCTATATAATATAGTAGGAAAAAATGTTTTTTCTAACCCTTTTTATAATATAATATAATTTTAAGTTAAAACTATACTTTTACATAATAATACCTAATTTTTCCCCGCCGTCTATGCGAAAAAACCCCTTATACATATATACATAAAAAATTTTAAATTTTCATGTACTACTTCATTTTAAGAAACCCCAAACTAAAATTTTGGGTATTACAACTGTAATTTAGCATTAGCAAATTAGGGGAATGTTTAACTACCCAAGTCCATTCTAATCTTCAAATCTTACTTTTGATTTTTTCCGTAATTTACCTAATTACAATTTCTTCGTATGAATTTTTTTACCAACTCCCCCTTTTTCCTTTTGGTCGGCTTTAAAGGGAAATAAAATTCCCCAAAAACTTGTAATCACAAACAAGCAAGAAATGACAAATTCAAAAATACAAAAATTCAACACAACATATCAACCAAACCAAAAAAAACAATTTTAAACATATCATTAAAATTTTTTCACCACTTGTTTAAGGGCATCATAAATTCTAACCCAAAACTATTTATTCTAGTTTGGGGGATTCCCTTTTCTTTTTCCCTTTAAATCAAAGTCCTTTACAAGCCTTTCCCTTTAAACCAAAAACATAGAAAACACATCTTTTTCTTTACTTTTGGTAGTTTCCGCACCTGATATGTAAAACTTTTTCTCATTATTTCCTTTTTTATGGAAAAGGGGTTAAGTTTTTCCCCCTTAAAAACTGTGGGGGAAAAAAGATTTGAAATGTTTTAACACTTTTTTTTTAAAGTGAAGGTATAGAATTTAGAAAGGAAAAAGAACTTCCTAGGAATCAAATTTTTTCCCGCACCCCAAGTTGCTGTGATTGACTTTTTGCTTTCCTTGTGTTGCAGTCAAGCAATGAAATGTCTTCGACCTGCCAAATTTTTGGGAAATTTCCCTTCTTCTACGTAGGTAAAATACTCTTAGGAAGGACAAAAAAAGGTTTTACATTAGGGTATTTGGGCCAAGAATGATCTTCCTTAACATCCTTTAGACATTCCATTTGTGAAATTCATTTCATTCAAATATCCCTAAGCCATCATCTTAGACGTTACTCGAATCAATTTTCTTCACCATCTACACCAACATAAACTCCTCTTTTTTTTCCCATTTAATTTCACACACAGACACACTTGCTTTCTTCAGAATTTCTTTTTTCTCCTCGGCTCACCGTCCCCTTGCTTTTTCCCTTATTATTCTCCTTTTTTGAATTTTCTTCAAAATTCACCTCTCCTTTACATGAACCATCTTTGAACCTTTCGTTTAACAATTTCTTCTTAATATCTTCTAATGAACTACTTGTAGGACAACCCATAGGATTAATAGTTTCTAAAGGTTTTGTATCACCTTCTTTTTTCACTCCTTTGTTGACATCTCCACCACGGGCATTCCCCCCCTCTCACTGGTTTTCATCTTCACTTACGCTTCTATCACCAAATACATACACTGGCTCCCTTTATACACATACATTGCCACCTCCATCATAATAACGTCATACACACACGAACACACAAGTTCACCTACGCACATACACAAGATCAATACCCTCTTGCCTTTATTTTCCGACTCTTCTTCTCTTTTGCTCACCCTTTTTCCTTTCTTCATTCTCCTTCTTCGTCTTCTAACTTTTCCTTTTCTACTTCATATCTCCTACTCACCGAACCCCACACACACACCATACACACACATACCGGCACATTCCTACCCATACACATACGCACATTCGAACACTAGCCACTCTACTCAAACGCATACACACACACTCTGCATACACCATGCACACACACCAACACGTACCTTACAACCCCCTCTCCCCTTCCTCATGCTTTACCTTCGCTTTTTTTCACACCTAATCTCCTCAACTTCTTCTCCTCAATAGGACATCTCCTCACTGGACAACATCTCTTTCTCACATTCTCCTCAAACTTCATCCTTCTTCTCCATTGGTTCATTAGTACATGCACGCTTGGAACCCGATCACTTGGGAATGTTGTTGCTGTTGTTATTGCGTTACGATCGTTGTTGTTGTTATTGTTGTGGGGTTTCTATTGCTATCATCAAATTTCGGGCACCATTGCTACTATTGTTGCTATTATTGTTGCGGTTGCCATCGCTGTTGTTGTTGCTATTGTAGTTGCTGTTTTTGTCCTCCTCCCTCGCACATACACACACCCACATCACACAAAACACCAACCACATGATCGGGTAGCCACCACGACTTAACCGACGTAAAGCTCATATTCTTGAGTCCTAAGAAAGAGTATACGAGTTTTGCACACAGCCCCCGATCCCACTTCCCCTCTTATTTTGCCTTACTGCTCACCATTGTTCACTTAGCTGCTCACATTGTTGTCAAAATCGCAATTTAACTCGTACGATTAAACGATTTATGAGTTTGTTTAAAATATTTCTAGTTAACTTGCACACAAAATCGGAGAGAAGCAAAATCGTAACAAAATCCAATTTAAACAGTAAAATCGTTCAAAATCGCGATTCTATCCATTTCAACCGATTCCATAAATATTTACAATACAGGCTTCCACGAAAAATAACACCCCGGCTGTGTCTCAGCCCGTGAAACTCAACCATGTATGTTTCTGTGGATTTTCTAAGCTCAAAACTCAACCGTGCCTTCAACCGTGTGTGCTTCTGTAGGCATTTTTCCCTTTGACATACGGCCGTGCAATTTAATTACCCGGTTGTGCTCTTCCTCTGTTCCTTCCAAAAAGCATTTTTCTTCGTGTTTTCTTTTCTAAGCCCAAAATTTTAATAAACAACTGTAGGCTTAATTGTTAAAAGCCTCTGGCGTCTAAGGGGCGTTGCCCCCTTGAAACCCCTTAACCGGGGGCGGGTTCCCCGGACCCCGTGCTTTCCTGTTGTAGGGAGTATGAGTCATACCCCAACATGTTCGTTGGTCATCACTCCTCTCTTGTCAGTGTGTTACATTGCATTTTAAATCTTTGTGTTTTTTGTTCGTCGATTGTTAGTCTTCTTGTTCCTATTTATGATCATGTTCGATTAAAGCACTCGTGTTTGATTGTTGCAACTTTCCTTATTTTAACTAATATTTTTGTAATAGTAAATAAAATAAATTATAGATAACTTTAATTTTATAAGAATTTTTAGATTTTTAATTTTATAGGAAATGTATAAATGTATTTATATTTCTATCTTTTCAATATATCATTCTCATAGTTAAGTAAATGTGAGTTTTTGTTAAGTAAATATATTTTGAATTAATAATAAAGAATAGTGCAAAACTTTACTTAGTAATATATAATTTGAAGGTTTTTCTTGTTATAGTATCTTCTTTATTATGTACTTTTGGTCATTTTTAATATTACTCCTTTTTAATGGTATATCTTCATTTTTCAATTTTTATTTATTAGTAATTTCTTAAAGTCACAATTGATTTTTAAGTTTTATCTATTATTTTTTAATTTTTTGTATATAGAACTAGGTGAAACTTGTTTTATACATGATTTATCTTTTTAGAAATAAATATCTATATTATACAACTTATGCTCGATTATCTATATTATGACTTTTATTGAAAATTTTGAAAATTTATGGCTAAAATAAATACTTAATTTCCTTATTTTTATTATTCATTATATTTTTTATTGACTATTGTAAGTAAATTTATAATATTTGAAAGTTATTTTACATAGGTTGTAGAAACTTACGTTTCTACGTTCCGATTCTACGGATCCCTTAGTGATTCTACGTAAAATCGCGATTTTGACAACCCCTGGCTACTCAGACTTTACTGGTTTGGGGTGGAAGGTTTAGAGGGGACGGTAAGGATCGAAGGGGGTGGGAAACTAGAGGGAAGATATTGTCCCAGACAAGGGGCTCTCCGCAGCATGGGAAGATAAGAAGGAGAGAAAGAAAGGGAGGAAAAAGAAAGGAAAAGAAGGGAAGATGGAAAACGGGACTCCAACTGGCTGGACGATGACGATGATGGACGTGACCAGAAGAAGAAAAAGAAGAAGAAGAAGAAGAAAGAAAGAAAAAGAAGATGAAGAGAGAAGAGGTAGGGGACAAGGGCAACTTGGTTGCTGCACTGTTGCTGCTGTCTTTTTTGGAAGGGGGGGCTAAAAGAACACGTAGATTTGAATTTTTTTCTTTTTTTCTTTTTTTTTCACACAGTCATGTATAATTTTTATTTATATATTATATTTTATATTATAAATATTTCTATTTTAATATTCCACATGTGTATAATGATACCCTTTAAATTTTATTTTTTTAGTAATTTATTACTAAATTTACGTCTAAACTAATTTGATTATTCCCGGGTATAAATATTTACTTGAAATTTTCATTTGAAATCCCTAAATCTATAATTTCAATTAAATTTTATTATTTAACCCAATATTGTTCGAAATTTATGTTTCGGGGAATTTATTCTTTTAATTTAAATTACACGAACTAAGATTAGGATTACAATTATTTTTTATTTATTTGTTTATATACTTATATAGAATATTTTTTCAATTACTTCGTTTCCTAAGTTGATTTAATAATATATTTGAAATGCTATGTTCGTTATCATTTTTCCCTTGCAATGGTTGTTCTTTCCAATTGTTCTAAATATTGTTTCTCATTGTTTGTGATACTGATCAAATGGATCTCATGTCTTCCTCATTTTTCTAATTTAAAGCCTATTATTATCATAAATTATTAAAAATAATATTTAAACTGTCGCGATGTTTTTTAAATTTTCGTCATAAATTTTTTCAAAGTTTTTAATTTTAGTGAGATTATCATTATCACTATCCTAACTTAAAAGTATTTTTCATTTTGCTTATTTTCTTTAATTTTCATATATTTTTTCAAAATTTTTGGACATTACAGAAAAGGGGTCTAGGGTAAGTGATTTAAAATCTACACTCCAAAAATCATCTACTACATCTTAGTCTTCACAAGCAAAGACAAAAATTTGGCTTTACATATGTGATTGTGATGAAATTTCTCTTTGCGATTAAAACATAAACCTTTCTCTCATTGAAGATGCATTTCATGAGTAGTAAGCTTTCAAATAAGAATATGGGAAGAAGGAGAAGAATGAGAAGAGGGAGAAGGCAGGGTGTGGTTTAGAAAATTGCAATGTAGAAGGTTTATTAGGGACAATGGAAGAAGGAATATTAGAATGGAAAAGAAATTGCTCATGAAATTTAGCTTCATATTGCTTAGCTAACCAGAGTGCATGCATGAGAGTTATCAGTTTAGCAATCTACACATCTTGGTAAATAGTGGACTTTAACCTAGAAGCGAAACAACTAGTAAAAAAAGACTCAAGCACTCTAACAATCCGATTAGAAAGAAACTCAAATTCAGTTTGATACTTAGAAACTGACCTTCGTTGTACCAACTTCGAATAACAATCCCTAAACTTCCTCTTATTTGAAGTACCAAAATGGATTTCTAATGCTTTTGTAAAGGCCAACTAAGAAAAAAGTTGATTATTGCTAAACATCATGTATACCACTACTAAGTAGGGCCCTCCAATGCAAAGGAAGCAATGATTAGATGTTGATAGTCTAAAATCTTATGAAAGTGAAAAATTGATAAGATTGAAAAATCCAACCAAGAGGATCATGGCTAGAAAACTTAGGAATTTCCAACTTGATCCCTTTCAAGAAAGTGTCACTAATAGAAAGCTTGTGATTTGTATGAAAAGAAGGTTTGAAAGATTAGTAGAAGCCGATGATAAAGTTGGAGGCTGATGTTAGGAGATTTCAAGATTATCAACTCTGGTTGCTAATGATTGCAATTGAGAAGTAATAGTGGATAAAGAATGTTCCACCACTTGATTACTCTATTGCATGGTGACAAACATGCTCTTGATTGCATCCATGCTCATGGATTAGGAAGATGATTGTAATTCTAGCACCATGAGAAGGATGAGAGCACTAAATTGTTGGGCCCTTATGGAATACTTAGGCCTGGCCTGTCTAATCCCCTATTTACTAATCTGATCCTACCTCGTGTTCCCTCACTTTTCCAATACATGGTTTGTCCAACCTCTCTTTTTCTCTTGTTTAACTCTTCTTATAGATTAAGGTTTTCTAAGTGCGCTTTACTAATTGCTTATATTTTGTGTTTGTTTGATAGGTGAGGGTTACAAGACTTCTTCGAGTGTGTCCTCAACTCCTAACACCGAAATTGGGAGGAATATAGGATGCCCCTTCTCTTGTTTATTTCTCCATTTATATGTAGTTACATGCATGTTGAAGTATAATTGTCATTTAATTGTTTCTTGTTACAATCCTTACTATATGTATCTATATTGTGATTTATTGATTTTGTAATATTATTTATTTACAACTCTACCCAATTAATACGTAATGTAGTTCCGATATCACTTTAGAACCCTTGTGTAATGTCCAGAGCATATTGTAACATACTAATATGCAAGGATGAAACCATGAAATTTTAACAATTACAGACAAAACTCATGTAGAAATATAATTAATTAATCAGGCCATTCATGTTCTGTAACACTCTGAACATAAAAAATAGGCATTCGTGCATTTAACCTAAACACTGGTGCATTTGTTAATGGATATCAATAATATTTTATGATTATCGATTATTTTGTTATTATTATTATTTTGTTCACGTAATAATGGCTTTGACCTTTTCTTCCTTTTTCATTATTATTATTGTATATATATTTTTTTAATCGGCACCAAAAATGAACTGAGAAAATTGAACTCACTTGCTAACTAGTGTGCGCGAATCAAGAAGGCTACACGAGTCGCGGGCTGGGTCAATACACGCCGGGCTCACACGAACTGCCAAGGAAAAACAGCAGCGGTCGGGGGCCTCTTCAGTACAAGTATATAGTAGGCTTAATCCAATATTTTAATATAATAAATGCAACTCATTGTGTTATATATATGTGTATTTAACTATCAGGCTTACTGTTTATTTTATTCATTTATTTTTTTTTGTTTATTTATTGTTGTTTGTTTGTTACATGTGCTTATTATCCTTATAGTTTGCATGCTACATCCTTAGCGAATGTCATGAAAATAAAGTCCATTGACCATTTTGCTTGCTACGGTCTCGGACTGTACCCGCATAGTCCATTTTTAAATCATTATCATTTTATCACCTTAAGCAATGGGGTAGGTCTTAAATATTATAGTTTTTTTAAAAATTACATAAAATTATATTTAAAATAATTATTTTAAGATAGATTTCGAAAATAGTACACGGTTTGCAATTTAGGATTGAAAAATAATTTAAAATTAAATATGCAGATCTCGTTTGTACCTTCAAGAAAAATGCTTAAAAGTACGAAAAAGGGTTTGTATCTTCAATGCAATTATACAGAGAATTTTTTTTTTACAGTAATGGAATCTTGCAAACTTATACTGCAAGTCAATAAAAGTTATTACAAACAAAGGCTGAAAACCCTATAAAATTTTTACAAAAGTAACACTACAAACCTATAAAAGTGATACGTAAATTTACACAGTATTATAAATATGTGATTTCTAATATATAGAAAAAAATTACATTGAAAATTTTATAATAAAAATTCGAATCCTCAGTTTATATATTCATATTTGCATCTTTCAATTTTCTTTGCAAATTTCACTTTATCTCATGTTTTAAAATTTTTTTTTTTCTTTAATTTTTGTTTCACACATGTTTTAGCTTATTGAAGTAGTGTGTGAAAATATTTCAGCAAAACAAGATTTTTATTTTTTTTAAGAAAAAATTAAATTTTTTTTGTTATTATATTACTTTGGATAAATACATAAAAATAAGTGCAATTATATATACTCTACTATTTTTATTGAAGTAGCAGTTTGTTGTTAATTAATTGTTATTTTAGTAATTAATTAGTTGTTAATATATCATTAATTAACATTAACAAATGAATTAGGTAAAAAATTTAGTATTTTTTTAATGAAATGTCTGAATTATTTATTGAAAAATAATGTAAAAAATAATAATTAATGATAAAGTAATTAGTCTTTAATTAGTCATATTTGATCATTAGAAAAATAATTAGGAAAAACCTTTGTATTGATTATAATAAAATTTTCTTTATGTGTTATTATAATGTATTTTTATAAAAGTAGTTATTAAATTAAGTTGTTAATTAGCAGTAATCAGTCGATTATATGTAAGTAATGAATTGTTAGAAAAATAATTAGTAAAAAAATTTGTGTTGATTGACAAATGTAAAATATTTGATGGTTTTTATACAATTAGTTATAAAATTAAGTAGTTATTAATGATTGTTAATTACAGGTGATTAGTCATTAAAATGTCATTAATTAATTATTGTAAAATTAATTAGTGAAAATTTTTGTGTTGGCTACAATTGTAAAACATTTGTATGTTTTTGTATAATTAGTTATAAAATTGAGTAGTTATTAGTGATCCGTTAATTACAGGTAATTAATCGTTGATATGTCATTAATTAATTGTTATAAAATTAATTAGTGAAAAATTTTGTATTGGTTGCAAATGTAAAATATTGTCTGCTTTTGTACAATAGTTATAAACTTAAGTAGTTATTAATGATCCATAATTAAAGGTGATTAGTAGTTAATATGTTATTAATTAATTGTTATAAAATTAATTATTAAAAAATTTTGTATTGGTTGCAAATATAAATATTTGTATGGTTTATACAACTAGTTATAAATTAAGTAGTTATTAATGATTGATTAATTAAATGTGATTAGTCGTTAATATGTTATTAATCAATTAGTGAAAAATTTTTGTTGTTGCAAATATAAAATATTGTATGCTTTGGTACAATTAGTTAAAAATTAAGTAATTATTAATGATCCATTAATTAATGGTGATTGGTAGTTAATATGTTATTAATTAATCATCATATAATTAATTACTAAAAAAAATTTGGTGTCTATTATACATGTAATATCTTTGTCTGCCACTGTAAAAGTAGGAATAAATTTAGTTGTCGTTAATTAACTATTAATTAGACAGTAAAGAGTTGCTAATAAGTTGTAAATTAATATATTGATATTAATGGTAACATATACTAATTTTTTTAATATATATTATATTTTGCATAATAGATGGAACTTGGACCCTTCGATCCTTCAGTCTTGATGCAGTAGGAGGGACATCAATCACAAGCCGCTAAGGATGGAGAGGTAAACGACCTTTCACTTGTTAATTAGTTTATATTACATTAGGAATAGTAAAATATTTCACGTGTTATCATTATAGGATCAAGCAACCCTTACTGTTCAACAACATAAGTTTGTCACTCCATCGTGATGAGTACACCATCCCCCTCGATTCTTGAATGGAGGCATAGTTGCATTTGGTTGGATTTGAAGGTGCAAGCCACTTGTCGTACATACCACTGGATTGACACATGATTACAGCATTGGTGGAGTGATGGCGGCCAAAGACACACGCATTCCACATACCGGTAGAGGAGTTTACTATCACCCTGTAGGATGTGGAGATCCAATTAGAACTCCCCCTTGATGGACAAGCAATTATAGGGAATAGTTACTTTGATTAAGGTGGGATATGTGAAGAATTGCTAAGGGCAAGGCCGGGGCCTAACGGGAGGGGGGCTGCATTAGTATGACATGGCTTCGTGATATGTTCTAGATGTTCTCACCTAATGTCGATGTTGAGTAAATCTATCGTTACATAATACAGTTACTAGGGGGATTTATCTTTATCGATAAATAAATCTATTGCCCTCATTCATGCAATGTGGTTACCCTTATTGGAGTATTTTAACATTGCTATGATGTATAGCTGGGGGTCTGCATGTCTAGTGTGGTTATATCACCAACTTATGTCGCATCATTGCCAACGACACACGTGATTGGAGGGCTACCATTCTCCTATAAGTGTAGGTGATATCAGTCTTCCTACTATCTAACTTTAGACCTATAGGCAAGTATACTTCTTGTTCTATAGTATAGTGGATAAAGATATCAAGTATCAATCCTATAAGGATTACGAGTATTAGCAATTACCTTTTTTCTTATTATCTAATCGGAAAAATTAAATAATTGAGTAAATAAAATAAATAACGAATAAATTAAAGAAAGCAATAATCAATAAAAAAGTATTCAGGTATTGAATATCCCTAGAATTACTAATGTAATTAACAAATTATTATTCAAATCTTATTTTATTCTTAGACAGTGATAATTCCTAAATTGAATTAATAACTCTCTCGAGTCATACTAATTCCTAATTCTATGTTGATTAATTGGAATCTCTTCTTAATTAAAACCCTTAAAATTGCATTTATTTGATCTATGAATTCCATGTTAGGTTTCATCCTAATCTTGACGAATTACGTCGTCCTATCTCTAGGAATGCATTCAACTCCTTTCAATTATATTAGATCTATTTTAATATAAAATCTCACGATCTTTATATAAGAAATTAAATTTATTAAATAAAAAACAATAAGAAACATAATTAAATCACAAGAATGATAAATAAATTATTGAATAATAATCATAAAAATTATATATTCATTTTAGAGTTTATCGTATCCGAATACAATGGGAAATTAAGCTATAAATATATTAAATCTAAAAAAAATACTAAAAGAGTACATAAATAAAAGCATAAAAAATAAAAATATAAAATCTGCTCCAATATCTTAATCTAATTCTAATATCTTAATCTTCTAATCTATTTTTTTCTAATCATCTAATTCTATTTTCCCAATGTAATCTACCCTACTTGGATTGCTGATGTGTAATGTATTTTTTATAGGTCGTAGGAGTTCATCACGGGCAGGATCTTGGCGTCTCCTATGAAACCAACCTGGCCTTATCCAATTCTTCTCCTAATTCTTGCCGTTATATGCATATATATATATATATATCAGACTCGGACTTCTTGGCGCTGGATGAAAAACTTCCTCATGCTTTCGGACGTATCAAAATGGATGAATCTTCCCTTCATCTAACATTTTTGTCAATCTCGCATATATATTTATTGGAGTCATCAGCACGGCCAAATTTGGGCGAAATCTTCGGTAAATCAATATGGAAATAATTTCTGGTGAATCTTCTCAGCTTGTTTTCCGATGGACGAGTTTGTTTGTTTGGCTTTATTGTACGGCTGATGAAGGGTTGGACATGTCCTTATTTGTTTCACTTGTTGCACTTCCAATTTTGTTAAAATTATATTTTTCTTTAACTTTTAAGTAATTTTCCTATTAATTCATAAATTATAATTTAAACACTTAGAAATTAAAATCAAGATTAATTAAGTACATTATTTATACAAAATATAAGAAAATTAAATAACAGGTCATTCTAATTTATATAAATAATTAGTACTTTATAACCTTATCAAATTCCCCCACAATTAAGTCTTTACTTGTCTTCAAGAAAAATAAACTTTAATGATCAAAGACAAAAAAATTTTAAATAGTACTTAAACAGATTACATTCATGATAAAGTTATTTTTCTTAACATCTTTTTTTTTTTTGCTTATATTTAATGCACTATAGATACTAATATTAGAGTTCAAGATTTAATATATAAAATATCAAAATTTATCATGCCATTTAAAAAAAATTACAAACCTAAAACCGTACTAGACATTACTTAATCAAGAATAAAGTTTTCAAATTTTTTTCAATTAATTAAGATATATACTTCCCCTTCTTCATCCCTTTAAGTATTATGTTATCCAACAAAAGTTTTTTTTTTTTTTTTCATCCATCTCTTGAAAATCCTTCCTATTTTCTTTCTTATGGAGTGATTCCATTGATTAGTAAGTCACAAACTAGATGATCTTAGGTTACTAAAGTTTTAAGATACCCCTTCGAACCTCTATTAACTCCAATTATTTATTTCTATTAGTAGTTCAGTTTTTCTCAGACTTTTCTCTTGACCTATGTAGCGAGCTTTAGGCCGATGATCCTGAGGTTATTACTCAAGTCAATAGGTATTATCCCCCGAAAGGCATCTTGCAAGCTTAATTACTCAAGTCAATGAAGCCCACTACTGAACTTTATTACAGATCATAGTACTCATAAGGATTTCTAAGAGACATGTATCAAAATAAGTTTAAAAACTCGAATTCCTAATTCTTGATTAGTAATATCTTTTCAATCTAGAGTTTCTAAATTCTAAACCTAAATAATATATAACTTTTGATTTAGTAAGATTTTACAATTCAACTCTAATATGGTATTCTAAGTTCACTAATGAAAAGGTAAAAATATATCAAGGAAAAAATTTCCATAAATTATTGAATTATGAATGCAATTTATAAGTAGGCTTATTATATTGTGTTGTTCCCCTACACTTGAATGGTACATTGTCTTCAATGTATAAAATAGAGTAGTAAAATAAACAAATGGGAAAAAATAACAGAAGACTTTCCTTATAATGCTTGATAAATTTGAAGCGCAATTCCTACTTTCTACAAGAGAGAGTTCCTAACATGGTTGATGAATGCGGGTGTGTAGACTCCCGTTGTTTTCTTCTTTGTTTTCTTTGTCTTGAAATCATGCCTTGTAGTACAAAGATCAAGGGAAAATTTTAAATTTTATTTTATATTTGTTTTTGAAATGACTAAGTGTAACTAAAAAATTTAAATCAAATTAAACTAAATTATAAAACTAAATAGTACTTGAGTTGCCCTTCAAAAAGCACTATTGTTTAATGTCGTTGGCTCGATATTGTTATCTCATTTGTTTAGTTAGGGGGCCGGCACTTATATTTCCAGTAGTCAAGTTTCTTAGATTTACCTGGACCCTTTAGATTGCCACAAGTGTGACACTATTATATTAAGTCCTTGTGAATGCCATTTTTTCACATAAGTATAATCAAACAAATTAGATGTATTCACTAAATAACAAGTACTATTATTAATTGGAGGATGTGAAATTGTGTTAGGCATTTTGAAAGTTTGTTTTCATCCCCTATTTTCAAAGTTTAAAGTGCGATTATCTACATCTATGATTATGCTTGCAGTAGCTAGACAAGGGCATCCTAAAATAAGTGGAGCATTCATATCTTCATCAATATCTAAGATTATGAAGTCCACTAGGAAGATAAATGTTCCTACCTTAACCAACACATCTGTCTTTGAACCTGGAGACTGGTTTAGGTTCACATGCGCAAAGAGCGGTTTCCTATGCAGTGTCGATCTAAATTACTTCCCAGAGGCGATGGGCCATTCCGAATTCTTGAGCGCATCAATGATATTGCCTATAAGTTAGATTTGCCAAGTGTGTATCAAGTAAGTGCTACTTTTAATGTTACTGATCTAAGTCCTTTTGATGTAGGCGGCGATTTGAGGACAATCCTTTTCAAGAGGAGGGGAATGATGAGAGCCATGATGGGAGCCAAGCTAGAAAAGGGGGAATGTGGATCCTCTTGAAGTACCACTTGGACCGATCACAAGAACTCAAGTGAAACAATTCAAAGAAGTACTGAACGGGGTGATAAAGGATATCCAAGAAGCTGGAAAAGAGTGGAGCAATCATGAGAATGACCTTGCATTTGTTCAAATCATTCAAGGAAAGCAAAGCATAGGAGATTAAAGCTGCCAGCCTTGACAACGCTAGCTTAAACGCTGCCGGCCTTGAACCCGGCATTGCAATTAGCGCACGACAGAGGGACTAGCTAGCATAATACGCCGCTGGCCTATATACCTGGCATACATCCTACCCCAAAGCTACTAACGCCGCCTACTACCCCGCTGGCGTTCATTGCCTATTTGTTATTTTTCTGCGACTTTTATGTTTATGTCGTTTTGGGCTTTTGTTATTACGAGTTGTAAACCCTAATATAAGCTGTTGGGGTTTGGAAAACAGAACATAGAAGACACATACAACATTGAATAACATATTTTGAGAGAATTCCCTCTCTTGGCCCTAAAGAACTTCCCTTGAACTTATCGGATTTCTTCCATGGCTTTTAAAACCCGACTTATCAATCGGTCTTTCATCTCGATTGTGGCATCAACAGATCATACCAAGGTTCTTGCCGGTCTATAGGAAACGGGTCGTAGTTCCACTTTGATTGTTTGGCATCTTAGGTAGTAATTCGAATGTATTGGTATTGGGTTTTGTCACACGTGGGTGTGGTTCGTATCAGTTTGGTTCAAAGCTTAGGTTTGTTAAACTCAGTTTGGTTTGAGAAAGGTAACATCAAAACCCTAACCCCAAATCGTTCATATCAAGTTTCGTGTTATCATAGCTTCATACTAAAAGGTCATAGTGTTAATTGTTTCTTGAGTAGTGTAGTGCTTTCCAATTGACCTTGTTAAAAAAAAAAAAAAAGTCACGAAAAAAAAAAAGGAGAACAAAGGACGAAAAAAAGGCAACAAAAAGGAAAAAAAAAGAGGAAAATTCAAGCCCCTAGAGTTGTTCTTGAATTCTAGGGAAAGGGGGATTGGTGTAGTTTGGGTTAGTTCCAAGAGAATTAAGAAGAGGGATTGGTGAGTTGATTCATCCTTCCCTTATGAGAATACACGAGTGATTGTGGGATATCATCCTTTGAGTGAAACATGTAAGGGAGTGAATCATGAGTCTTAATTTTATATATTTGTGTTAGTACTAACCTTTATTGCAGGAACTATGTCACGTCAACATTCTCCTGAAGGTGAGAGGGGGAGGTTTGATGCTAGGTTAGTGATTGAGGCGTTGAGGAGTGAGATGAAGAGGATGTTTTATGAGGGAATGGAGCAAATTCATGAGACAGTGGAGAAAAAAACTAGAGTAATCTAAAAATGTCTTTCAAGGGCGTAAGAGGGAGAGTTGTTCTAAGAGAGGAAAAAGGGGGTGGAGATAAAATTTTTTTTATGTTTGAATTTGATGAACTTCTATCGGGAGTTAAATGGTTATGGTGGTATGAATAGAGGAACTAGGGATTGGGAAGATAGAGGAGATAGGAATAGAGAGGTTAATTAATTGAGTAGTAAAAAAGATGAAGATTCCTCCTTTCCAAGGGAAGAATGATCCGAGGCATACTTAAAATGGGAGAAGAAGGTAGAGATGGTGTTTGATTGTCACAATTATAGTGGGAAAAAAGAAAGTGAAGCTTGCTGCCATTGAATTTTCAGATTATGCCATAGTGTGGTGGGATCAACTGATGTTGAATAAAAGAAGGAATGGCCAACCACTATTGAGTTTGGGAAGAGATGAGGAGGGTGATGAAGAAGCGGTTTGTTCCTGTTTATTACTATCGTGAGTTGACAAAAAATTGCAAACTCTTAAGTAGGGAAGCCAGAGTGTGGATGAGAAATTTCAAGGAGATGGAGGTTACTTGATTAGAGCAAATGTGATGATGAAGAGAGGCTACCATGGTAGATTTCTTGCGGGGTTAAAATAGAGAGTACGAAATGTAGTAGAATTGCAGCATTATGTGGAATTGGAAGATAGGGTGCACATGGCTATAAAGGTTGAGAAACTAACACAGGAGCAAAGGTAGTAGTACTACACGGTTTAACAGGGTGTGGTTCATCTACTTGGGAAGACTAACCAATGGAAAGAAGGAAGAAAAGTCTTTACCCACCAAGCCAAAGGAGAGCAGAAGCAAGCGGGTTCTACTCTTGGTAATCAAGGTAAACTTGATTCTTCTACTCTTAGAAATTTTGACATTAAATGTTTTAAATGCCAAGTAGAGGTCATATTGCTAGTTAATGTCCGAATAGACATGTTATGATTCTGCATGATGATGGTGAGTATGAGACTGAGGGGGATAGTGAAGAGGATGATATGCCTCCATTGGAGGATGCAGTGATGACGAGGAGCCTGCAATAGGGATGTTAGTGGAAATTAGTGAAGCGAGCTTTGAATGTGCAGGTGAAGGAAGAAGAGGAGTGCAAGAGAGAATATCTTTCATACTAGATGTTATCTAGTGATCATATTTGCAGTTTTGATCATTGATGGGGGGAGTTGCATAATGTGGTGAGTACTTTCATTGTGAGAGGTTGGGGCTAAAGACTACTAAAACACCCTACCCCATATAAATTGCAGTGGCTGAATGATAGTGGCGAGACTAAGGTGAGTAAGCAAGCCTTGTTTTGCTTTTCGCATCGGTAGGTATGAGGATGAGGTGTTATGCGATGTAGGTGCCGTTGAAGGTGTGTCATGTGTTGTTGGGGAGGCCATGGCATTTTGGGACAGGAAGGTTTTTTCATGATGGCTTTTCTAACAAGTATACACTTGTTCATCATGGCAAAAGCTATAATTTTAAAAACCTTAATACCTAAAACAGGTGTAGGGAGGATCAGTTGCAAACTAAAAACAATCTTTTGCAAAATATAAGGTGAGTGAAAAATAGAGGAGAGTGAGAGAGAAAAAGCATAGAAAAAGAAAAGGAAACAAAAGTCATATCAAAAGGAAAAAGAGGGGAAATGCTAGAAAGAGTGTGAGAGGCAAAGTTGAGGGGGGATCAACTTTGGTGGTGAGTGAAAAGGAGAGTGCAGCCTTGCAAAAGGAGAGTTTTGTGGCAAGAGCGAGTGTAGTGAGGAGAGCGTTAGTGATGAAGCAACCCATGTTTTTGGGCTGGTCTTTAAGGAAACTTTTTTTGAATACTAACGAACCTTTTAACTCTTTGCCTAGTGTGGTTGTGTCTATTGTGCAGGAATTTGAAATGTCTTCCCTGAGGAGTTTCCCAAAGGGGTTACCACCTATTCGTGGTATTGAGCACCAGATTGACCTTGTATCCAGAGCATCTATTCCAAACAAATTTAAGCTTGTAGGAGCCATCCAGAGGAGACAAAGGAACTCAAAAGGCAAGTCAATGAATTAATGGAGAAAAGGGGACGTGAGAGAAAGCATTTAACCCATGTGGGAGTGCTTTTTGATTTTGGTGCCTAAGAAGGATGGGTCATGGAGAATGTGTGTTGATTGCCGCGCCATCAACAACATCATGGTAAAGTATTGTCATCCCATTCCTCGCTTATATGACATGTTAGATGAGTTACATGGGTTTAGTGTCTTTTCCAAATTGATTTTAAAAGCGAATATCACCAAATTAGAATGAAAGAAGGTGATGAATGGAAAACTGCATTTAAGATAAAATATGGATTATATGAGTGGTTAAATAATGCCTTTTGGTTTAACTAACACACCTAATACTTTTATGAAACTTATGAAACCATGTTTTGAGGACTTTTATTGGCAAATTTGTGGTTGTCTATTTTGATGATATCCTCATTTACAGTAAGAGTTTTGGAAGACCATATATCTCACTTGAGGGGTGTTTTGGAAGTGCTTCGAAAGGAGCAATTATATGCTAACCTCAAAAAGTGCACTTTTTGCACAGAAAAATTTGTGTTTCTTGGTTTTATTGTTAGTGCATAGGGAATACAGGTTGATGAAGAGAAGATTCGTGCGATCCAAGAATGGCCTAGTCCAACTAATGTAAGTAATGTGCGGAGTTTTTATAGACTAGCGAGCTTTTACAGGAGGTTTGTGAAGGATTTCCCGCACCATTACTGAAGTAATCAAAAAGAACGTGGGGTTTAGATGGGGAGAGCAACAAGAGAAGGCCTTTCAGACGCTTAAAAAGAAGCTGACTCATGCGCCATTACTTGCTTTACCTGATTTTTTAAAAATTTTAAAATTGAGTGTGATGCTTCAGGGATAGGTATTGGAGCAGTTTTCATGCAGGGAGGAGGGACCAATTGCATTCTTTAGTGAGAAGCTAAGTGGGGCAACCTTGAACTACCCTACTTATGACAAGGGGTTATATGCATTAGTTCGAGCGCTGGAGACTTGGCAACACTATCTTTGGCCTAAAAGAGTTCGTTTATCCACACTGATCATGAATCCTTGAAGTACTTGAAGGGGCAACATAAACTAAACAAAAGGCATGCTCGTTAGGTGGAGTTATCGAAACTTTCCCTATGTCATCCACTACAAGTAAGGTAAAGAGAATGTTGTTGTGTGCACTTTCTAGAAGGTATGCTCTTATCTTACTCTTAGTTCTAGATTGCTTGGTTTTGAGCATATTAAAGAATTATAATGCTGTTGATCGAGATTTTTGTGAAGAGTATGTTTCACTGTGAGAAGAGTGGTCATGGTAACTTTTATAAGCATGAGGGATTCTTCTTTAGGGAGAATAAACTTTGCATTCTTAATTGTTCCTTAAGAGAGTTATTAGTGAGGGAGTCTCATGGAGGAGGTTTAATGGGGCAGTTTGGAGTAGCTAAAACCTTAGGGGTGTTGCAAGAACACTTCTATTGGCCTCACATGAAAAGAGATGTTGAGAGGATTTGTGAGCGGTGTATCAATTGTAAGCAAGCAAAGTCTAGAGTCCAACCTCATGGGCTTTTTACCCCACTTCCCATTCCCCATGAGCTGTAGGTAGGACTTTTCCATGGATTTTGTGTTAGGATTACCCAGGTCTAGGTTGGGCGAGGGCTCTATTTTTGTAGTTGTGGATAGATTTTCTAAGATGGCACATTTCATTCCTTACCACAAAACAGATGATGCTTGCAATAAATTTCTAATTTGTTCTTTAGGGAAATTGTTTAGATTGCATTTGGTATGCCTAGAACAATTGTATCGGATCGAGATGCTAAGTTCTTGAGCTACTTCTGGAAGACCCTGTGGGTTAAGTTAGGAACTAAGCTATTGTTTTCTACTACTTGTCATCCCAGAACTGATGGTCAAAAATGAGGTAGTAAATTGAACTTTATCTACCTAGTTAAGGGCTATCATTAAATAAGAACATTAAAAGTTGGGAGGATTGTTTTCCGCATGTTGAATTTGCTTATAATTGCACAAGCATTTTGTTACTAAGTTTACTCCTTTTGAAATTGTGTATGGTTTTAATCCACTAACTCCTTTGGATTTATCACCTCTGCCTGTTTCTGAGTATATTAAACTAGATGGTAAAAAAGAAAGTAGAATTTGTTAAACAGATCCATGAGAAGGCAAGGCTAAACATTTAGCGAAGAACGAGCAGTATGCGAAACAAGCCAACAAGGGTCGTCGACAAGCTATCTTTTTAACCTGGAGACTGGGTTTTGGTTTCACATGCGCAAAGAGCAATTTCCTGTGCAGCGTCAATCTAAATTACTTCCTAGAGGCGATGGGCCATTCCAAATTCTTGAGCGCATCAATGATAATGCCTCAAGTTAGATTTGCCAGGTGAGTATCAAGTAAGTGCTACTTTTAATGTTACTGATTTGAGTCCTTCTGATGTAGGCGACGATTTGAGGAAAAATCCTTTTCAAGAGGAGGGGAATGATGAGAGCCCTGAAGGGACCAAGCTAGAAGGTGGAATGTGGATTTCCTTTATGAAGTGCCACCTGGACCGATCACAAGAACTCGAGCGAAAAAGATTCAAGGAAGCACTGAACGGGCTGATAAAGATATCCAAGAAGCTGAAAAAGAGTGCAGCAACCATGAGGAATGACCTTGCATTTTCTCAAATCATTCAAGGAAAGCAAAGCATAGGAGATCAAAGTTGCCAGCCTTGACAACGCTGGCTTAAACGCTGCCGACCTTGAACCCGGGGTTGCAATTAGTGCGCAACAGAGGGACTATGCCGGCATACTACGCTGCCGACCTATTTACCCAAACGTACATCCTACGCCGGCTACTACACCGCCTACTACGCTGCCGGCGTTCATTGCCCGTTTGTTATTTTTCCATGACTTTATTATGTTATGTCGTTTTGGGCTTTTATTATTACGAGTTGTAAACCTAATATAAGCTGCTAGGGTTGGAAAACAGAACATAGAACCACTACAACATTGAATAACATATTTTGAGAGAATTCCCCTCTTGGTTCTCTAAAGAACTTCCCCTTGAACTTATCGGATTTCTTCCGTGGTGTTCAACCGACTTATCAATTGGTCTTTCATCCTGATTGTGGCGTCAACAAAAAAATAAACCCAAGGGGTTTTTTGCCTCGTCTATAGGCAACGGGTCGCGGTTCCACTTTGATTGTTTGGCATCTTGGGTTGTAATTCCGAACGTATTGGTATTAGGTCTCTTCACACGTGGGCTGATTTGTATCACAATCTGTCCTACTTAAGTTTCCAAATTCCAAATCAAAGTTCCTTGATGTGCTTGTTAGATCCGGGTAGGGTTTTTCCTTTGTTTAATTTTCCCCTGAGAAATTGGGATGATTTTTCCACCCCGAATTATAAGTATTATTGTAGGGGTTGTTTGGTTGCCTGTGTGGAAGTCCTACAAAATTAGCATTTTCATTAAAAATTAGAATAAACTTTGGGTAACCTGGCTACTATGCCATGGAGATTCCATCCCCTTTCTTGATTCTAGCCTCAACTTGTGTTGCTAAAGCAATAACAACGTCAACATCATATACTCTTGCTACTTTTAGTTGTCTGGCTCTTAACGCATTCCACTTGTAGCTTTTCATGTTCATGTTTTCTATCAAATTCTAGGTCTCTTTAGGAGTTTTTTTATTTAATGTCCTCTAGTTGCTGCATCTACCATCTACCTAATGGTTTGATTCAATCACCCATAGAAGTTTAAATTTGTATCCACAATGGAAGATCGTGATGTAGGCATCTCCTTAACAGATCTTTATATTTCTTCCATGCATCATATTAAAGTCTTAGACTCTATTTAAGCATAGGAGGAGATATCATTTCGTAGCTTTGCAGTCTTTGCTAGTGGAAATACTTAGCAAGAAACTTTTCCTCCATTTGTTCCCATGTAGTTATCGACCCCTTAGATAGAGAATTTAACCATTGTTTAGATCTACTACGTAATGAAAAAGGGAAAAGTTGTAACCTGATGGCATCATCAATGGCCTCATTGATTTTAAAGGTGTCGTAGATTTCCAAGAAGTTGACGATGTGTGCATTTGGATCTTCATCCTACAACCAACCAAATTGAATGAATTGTTGAACCATCTAAATGATATTGGGTTTAATTTCAAAGTTGTTAATTGTAATTGCAAGCCTAACAACACTTGAATTAGCCCCAACAAGTGATGGTCTCGCATAATCGAACATCGTTCTCTCTTTTGCTTGTTGGCCATGTTGATATATTGGTTATCGTCTGAGTCTTGAGCTAAAATGTGATATTGACTTGCTCTACTGCATCCTTAAGGCATAAAAAATAGCAGGAAAACATAAACTATAGAAAATAAAGACTAATAAAAAAAGCAATAAAGGAAATAATGATTAGATTAACAAGATACAAGTGTTCCTAATATCTTAATCCCTGGCAACAACACTAAAAACTTGATATTGGTCTTCCTACTATCTAAACTTTAGACCTACAGGCAAGTGTACCTCTTGGTTTTTATAATATAGTGGATAAAGATATCAAGTGTCGATCCAACAGGGATTACGAGTACTAGTAATTATCTTTTTTCTTATTATCTAATCGACAAAATTAAATAAATGAGTAAATAAAATAAATAACAAATAAATTACTGAAAGCAATAATCAATAAAAATGTATTTAGGTATTGAATCTCCTAAAATTACTAATGTAATTAACTAATTATTATTCAAATTCTTATTTTATTCTTGGACTGTGGTAATTCTTAAATCGAATAATAGCTCTCTCGAGTCATACTAATTCCTAATTCTATATTGATTAATTGGAATCTCTTCTTAATTAAAATCCTAAAATTGCATTATATTTGATCTATGAATTCCACTATTAGGTTTCACCCTAATCTTGAAGAATTACATCGTCCTATCTTTAGGATTGCATTCAACTCCTTTCAATTATACTAGATCTATTCTTATATAAAATCTCTCAATCTTTACATAAGAAATCAAATTTCAACTAATATGCTAGCAATATTAAATTGAAAATAATAAGAAACATAACTAAATCACAAGAATGATAGTAAATTATTAAATAATAATCATAAAAATTGCATGCTTATTCTAGAGTTCTTTGTACCCGAATACAGTAGGAAATTAAACTATAAACATGTTAAATCTAAAAGCAATAATAAAAGAGTGCATAAATAAAAGCATAAGAAATAAAAATATAAAATCTACTCTAATCTTTTAATTTAATTTAATCTCTTAATCTTCTAATCTATTTTTTATAATCATTAATTCTATCTTCCTAATCTAATTACCCACTTGGATGCTGCTGTGTAATGTCTTTATATAGGCCGTAGGAGTTCATCATGACACGGTCTTGGCGTCTCCTACAAATCTGATTTGGCCTTATCCAATTCTTCTCCAATTCTTACCTTTATATATATGTGAAATTCTTGGCGCTGGATGAAATCTTCCTTGTGCTTTCTGGCATGTTTTCCGTGTGTTTTCCAGCGTATTGAAACGGATGAATCTTTGTCTGTCTTGCATATATATTTTTTGGGAGTCATCAGCACGGTACATCTTGGACGAAATCTTCGGCAAATCAATATGGAAATAATTTCCGGTGAATCTTCTCAACTTGTTTTTCGGTGGACGAATTTGTTTGTTTGGCTTTGTTGTTACGATTGACGAATGGATGGACACATCCTTATTTGTTTCATTGTTTCACTTCCAATTTTTTTTAAAATTATATTTTTTTTTAAACTTTCAAGTAATTTTCCTATATATTCATAAATTAAAATTTTTAAAAACTTTTAAAAATTAAAATAAAGTTTTAATTAAGCACATTATTTATACAAAATGAAAGAATATTAAATAAAAGGTTATTTTAATTTATATGATAATTAATATTTTATAATCCTATTAGTGGCTAGGTAGATTCTCCCCAATAGCATCCTTAGCTAACATGAACTATAGAATCTGGATGCCCGTTAGCGGCACATTGAAACACAAGGGGGACACACAATATCACTCGCCCATGTTGTCGGCGCATATGGATATGCGTTTTGACAAGTAGAAACATGTCATAGGTGTTTCAGTAACCTAGTTTTTTTCCTGAAATTCATCATATTAATTATTTACAGTGAATATAATTTTCTATTTTTCATGTGGAATGGGAGCCATACAATGGAAATGTAATTAATCTCTACCTGATTTCTGCAAAGGTGGCATGCACATTTGGACGATCAGGTGCCACTAATTTGTTTCCACACTGTTAAATGGCATGTACTAGAATTAGTGGCCAAGGAATTTGATAGGTTTCAATATATCCCAAACTGTGAACACGCAAATGGAGCTCCATCAAATCGGCTTGGGGGGGAGGATTGATGTTGATTGGTTGGTTTAGCATGTAGTGTATATACAAATGTGGGAATAGTGGCTTGATCGAGTGGTCTACATGAAGGGCCCTAGTGGTGTGCATGACAATTACATGCAGTGGTACGGATCGATTTGCTAGCGCTATATTGGATACACGAGGGCTATGTAATGATTTTTGGTAAGTACGATTTATATCAACATTCCGTAAGTGAATAATTGCATGATTGTTTCTTATTTAATTTACATTTTGTTCATATACTTGTAGGGTGAAACGTTATGACAAATCTACTTGTTGTCAGATCTAGACATGGCCATGAGAATAGCTACTTAGGGTCTTCATTTTCATGCAACTAGCATGGGGAGGTAACATTGTACGATAGTCGCAACAATAGAACATGCAAGAGGTGGAGGTGATGGTCAATTGATTCCTATATGGCAATGGATGGCAGGATGATGACGAGCTCGAATCGAGGTGAGACACAATAAAATCCAATAGAGGACCAATAGATGCCTATTGATTTCGATGAGATGTATGCTAGCTCAAAGCCAATTTTTAGCTAATACGAAATACATATCGACATTCTATTAGTGGTCTAGCTCCAACACCACTAGTTCCACAAAAGAAATACTCTAGAAAACAACCTATGTACCAGGATGAATCATCAACTCAACCTACAGAGTAGAGTCCCGTACCTCAGCGAACGTTCGACAATATCCCCAACAACATCCAATATAAGAGTCTGAAGCTCCTCTAGTTCTCAACCAAAGCCAACCAATGCCTTCACTCAGCTAGCTAGACATTTTATTAAGGGAAGGAGATATGATGGGATAGGAATCGATAATTTGTTATTCATTTTATATGTATATGTTCCATTGAAATGATTAAGTTGATGTATTTTTATATTTTGTAACCAAATTACTATGCATTCCGTCTAACAAATAATGTTAACATTTGCTTACTACACATGCAATGTATACATATATAAATTTACAAGTTCGGATAAGTGAAAAAAAATTAACAAATGTCTAAAGAAATTAATACTTAATATAACAACTCAATAAATTACAAAAAGATATATGAGAAGATCAAGCATCTCCCTTTTGCTACGTCAAAACAAAGTCGATGAAGTGGTTGAGGACTCACTAAGTTGCAAAAGGAAAAAGATAATGTTAACATCACAATGCAATATCAAACGTGATGAAATGTGTAATGGTATTCATCATTTACCATTATGGCATCGATGTGGGCACATCCTTCTATTATGCCCCCCCCCGTTTGGAAAAGTCCACATGTCATTTGATTTGAATGCTCCTTAATGTCCATTTCCATGTGGTATCGTTTTTTCCTTGGTTTTCTGTTTCTTCCGTGCGAGGTCTCCCATTAGGTGAAGTGATAGGAAGTGTATTAGCTCCTAATCCAACTCGTCGCCTATAGGCATGAAGTGCATCCTATATGTGTGCTCTTGATTCGTTCATCTGTACTAATCAAGTATAAAGTACATCATATCAAGCTTAAGTGAGGCAATTACTACATATGCATGAGAGCATGGATTTCTGTATATATTGCCACTTTTGGCAATTGCATGTGCTGTGAGCAAAGTCAACAATGTGCATTTAGCACCCTCCCCTTAACTTGCTAGTGACGTAATGACTACTCGTAAAGGCTTCGAAAAACTCTGTCTTACCTATTATAGTCAATGACCTTATGGTTGCTAGTTTGTAAACTCCATCTTTCAATTTTTTTGGGTTGTACATGTGGTAAAAATTCTACCCTTTGCCATATTCCTCAATGTCTTCATATGTTCTAGATGAAGTACCCTATGCAGTTGTAGAACATCTTCTTCACTAAAGCAGTCACAGGTAACCCTAAGCCCCCTTAAAAACAAAATTGTAGCTTTCAATAAGGGTTGGAGGTCATATACCTAAATTGATAGCAACCGTCATAAGCTAGTGTCCACATATCCAACAGTATGTCAATCAAACTAGTCCAATTGTATCAGGTTTAATAATCTTCGCCTACTTCATCACATAGTTTAACTTGCAAGTATTGTGCTTGCAACTCGGTATATGTCATTAACCTCTTGCATTGCATGTTTTTATTTTTTCGAGTTGAAGTTTCTTGCAAGGTATCATAGATAGAACCACTACATTGCAAATAGAGGTTGCCATCCATTCACTTTTTCTTCAATCGTTGACTTGATGCTTGAGTTTCTATCCGATATGAGGCAAATGGTTTCATACTTGCACAGTCATCAACAACATATGTCTTTAGTTTTCTCAAAAACCAGCCCCATGTCTCAACCGTTTCCTAATCAACTAGAACTAAGGCCAGCGAAAGTATATGGTTGTTGCGATTATGCCACAAGCAACTAAAGCAACTAACAAACCTGTGAGTGTACTTCCTATACAGAAAAGTGGCATTAATGATAACAATTGGTCTAAGGAATCTCTACACAACAATGCACAACCCAAATGCCTAAAATACTTACTTCAAAGTAGACCACCGGGGTTAGTTGATTTGCTCCACCCCTAATCAATTTGTGTTCCAAGATTTGTATTTTTAATCGCATTGAGAAGTTTAGGTAGTTCATTGTAAAACTTCTCCTAGTTCTTGTACACATGCTCAATGGCCTATTCTTCCCCTCCCAAACCTATCTCCTACTGATCTTATAGCTAAATTCCTATTTAACAATAGAAGTCAACTTTGCTACCCTCATATCTAGATTGTTCCTAAAAGATTTACAAATCGACTAGCAAAGAGATTGCAATCTAGCTTTAGGTGATCCTGACTAATTAACAAGTTATTGCATGTGTGTGGACTCTCGAATCTCGTTACTACGAACATGCCCCTAACTTCTTCTTTTGGGCTTATAGCCTTTATTTATCAATTGTTGTCTTTTCTCAAACAATAAACAAACCACAACAATCGACTATACCCTATAATAATAAAGTTACAATGGTTTTTTACATGGTAAGCCTTCATTGCTTGAATCACATCTATTTTCATTCTAAATCTTATGCCCCTATAGAAATCATCATATTGCTTGAACCACTACAAATATTGGTTTGCTTCTGCTCGAAATGAATGTAACCATCATCACCCCTAATGTTGTAGTACGAAATAGGATCTCTAACCACATGCTTAGTGTTTCAATCTTCTTTGATTGATATATTAGTTATCTCGAGTACGTATGTATGGTTGGAGAGTCTTCTTCAAGTACTTCATTACCTTCGTTTTCATTTTCCCATCGGAACTATCCTTGTTATTAGTCTCTCCTCCTCAACACTCATTCTTACATCAGTTTCAGTTGCAGTCTCCCCTCCTAAACGAACCATGTACGGATCTCATGTGTTTGATTGTTGTAATATGGAATAACTGCTCTATCTATTTCATTTTCATCATTAACTTCCATTAAAGATGGAATTGAGGGTTGAAATGTCGATGCATCAGGCTGCATTTTTGCAATATCATGTGACGAATGCAGCTGATTACTTATATTGAATGTTTGCCTTACGGAACGGTCCCCTAAATCGCAAAAATTCCGATGTACAATTATTGTATGCCACAATCTTTATATGATTCAACCGTTTCAATAAAATTTTCAATGTTTTCATCATCTTTAATTACCATCAACGCATATTATGTATTGCTCTCATGGAACATATAATGTTTGTGAATTATCTCAAACCTCACTTTGGTTAGATTGACTTTGATACTGCAACATGTTCAGTAGAAGAATTCATTATAACTGACATTTTTCTTCATTTTCAACTTTTTCACTAGATCCCTATCATATTCTAACCCCCAGTTACTAGCCACAATATTTTTCAAATGCATAGATCATCAATTTCACATAGTCATCCAATTGTTTTCCTATCCACAATATATGTAAATTATGAGTTTTTTTTTTAAATGGCAATTTCCAATAAACAACATTGCAAAAAAATGCACAAAAAAATTCCGATCATTTTAAATTTTATTTTTTTGACATCTTTTCCAAAAAAATTTTTTTCTAAAAATTATACTGATTTTATTTTTTTTTTTAATATAGTGGCTACTAAAAATTTTCATAATTTTCATATTATTTTACAACACTATAAAAATTATTTCATATTCTAGATATTACAAATTTTCATCATGATATTTTTTTTATAACAATATAGATAGCATTTTAATTTAATATTAAAAATAATATAAAAAATTTTTGTCATAACAAATTATTCTTGTAAAAATTAATATCACATATTATGTTACTAAGGATCTATATAAATCTATCTAATACACTATAAACTAATTAAAAGCAAAAAACATTTTTATAAAATATAACATTACAGCAATAGTTTCCTCAAATCATAACACAAACATAGAAAAAAAAACTTCAACTTTTTCTAAAAAAAACATACCACAATCGATTAATTATTAAAGAAATACTTAAATCTTGATGTATTACTTCAAATCCCTCCTTTGTTCTATAGAATCACTTATTCTTCTTTTTCCTGCAAACGAGAGAAAAAATAGATCAATTTTGAAGGTATGGAAAATTACAAAAAAGTTTTTCTATTTCTGTATTTATATTTTTTTTATTTTGTCTATTGTTTTCACGTGACTTATTTTTTACATTGACGGTGAATATTAAAGTAAAAAAAAATAGATGGTGAGATTACTTGATGTGGCAGAATTGAAGATGTAGATGGGTCTATATCTTCAGTACAATCCGTGCCTTTAGTTTTAATTTTTTTGTAACCCTAAAGTCGCAAACAAGTATGTATCTTTAAAATTTATTTTAGGAATAATTATTTTGGAAAAAAATTAATATTTATATTTAAAAAAAAAACTATAAAAATTTAAGAGTGTAACCTAGATTGATTGTATGCTCACTGTTACTGCCAGAAAGAGAATAAAGTTTTTAAGGCTGCATTCTCCTACACGGGTTCTGAGCAAACATCTTACTTTCATTATAGTGATTTGTTTTTAACGAAACAAAGAATAGGATACCCATCTTCTTCCCATTTGTTCTCGGCGGTTCAAAATATTTATATGTATGTATAATAATAATAATTTTCATTCCCTTAAATTTGTTTTCTTTTTTTCTTAGATAAAGCTTATTTCCCAAATACGGAATAAGAAAGAAAAGAACGTTGAGTTACGGATTATAACAAGCTGTCAGGTCCTACTTAGAGTGCGCACGCATACATGCTATATTTTTGTTTTATTTATTTTTTTCTTTTAAAAAAAAAAAACTCTATTATTTTTAATGGGAAAAAAATATACAACCTTATACCTTACTACATTTAAATCAAGCTTTTCTTGTTCATTTTGAAAATATACTTATAATGTGTTTATACTTTAAAATAGAATAAAAAAAATTATACTTTGAGGATAACTATTATCTAGAATGGGGTTTAAAAATTTGTATTTTAATATTTATTTTACATATATATTTTTTGCAATGAATGTCAATTCCCAGTATTTATTTCTCCTTAATAATATTAATTTGAAATACGAACGAAATTACCAATTTCCTTATTTAGTATTAATAAAAATATGATGATATAATCTTTTAAATTTTTATTTTACTACAAAGAATAAGAAATTTCATCTTTTCTTAAAAAAATTTTTTTAAAGTAAAAATAAAAAATCTTAAAAAAAATTCCTTTCTATTACCTCTAAATAAACTTTCGAAGGTTTTTTAACTTTTCTAAAAAAATGCATTTTTTATTCACATTCGCTACGAATAACACCAAGATAGAAGGGGTAGAATTCTACTTTGGCAATGTTGGAAGTGTGATTTTGGGTAGCGTTTGATTGTCATAAAAATGGGGTTTACTGAATAGGACAAATTTTTTTATCCTGCGTTTGGTTGCCATTCATGAAAAAAAGTATGGACAAAAATTCAATGTGGGGAAATAGACAAAATAGAAAATTTTTGTACAACATGTAATTAGGTAAAAAAAATTCTAATACTGGACAAAAATTCATTTTTTCGAAATCCCAACTTGCCCTTCATATTTTTCTCTTTACAAACAAACCCTACCCCCCAAACCCTTTTCATTCGAACCCATCTATGGCGCACTAGCTTGCCCTTCAAGTGCAGTGGGAAAAAACCCATCGGCGCCGCTCCAACAATGGGTTTCATTATGTAATCGACCGCTATTCGATCGTCGCTTTTCATCACTTTAAAAAAGGTTGCTGTTAGCTTTGTACCCTTTTCCATTCTTTCTCACATTCTTGCTTGCTTTTCTATGTTCCCCACATCCCTTTTACCTATGGTTGTTGCGTCCGTTTAAATCCCCCTCGCTTGCTTTTCTATCTTCATCGCATGCTCTCCTTTTGGTTGTTACCGTGTGTTTAGATGTCTGTTGAAATGAGACGATGGTGGGGGATCAATCATTCATTTATAAATAGATCATCACTTGTCCCAACTTGATTCCAAACTCACGTTTTGATTTCCAATACGATAAGAACAAAAAAAATTACACAGCATGAGAAAAATAATATAACATAAGTTTTTTTTTAAATCATGTTTATTGCTAATTTCAGTCAAGATTAACAACTTTTGTAAAACTTTGGCTGAATGCCTTTCATAATTCATGTTCAAGTATATATTACATCAGGAGGATATCTTTCCAAGCAACTATATCTTACAACTAAGAAAATAAATCTTCCTCTACTAAAATATACAATACAAAATTTTACATCCCATATTTACAAACTAAGTCACAAAACAAATATCTAAGTGTTCAGGCCGTGCCTTTTAGCGGGTGTATCAGGCTGTGTATGCTTCTGGCAGCTACCTGACACAATACACGGCGTGCCTTCTAGCCGTGTGTCCGGCCGTGTATGCTTCTGGCTGCTACCTGACACAATACACGGTCGTGCTTCTGTTCGGTACCCGGCCGTGTATGTTTCTGGAAAGTACCTGACACAACACACGGCCGTGCCTTTGACCGTGTATCCAGCCGTGTATATTTCTGGAAGTTATCTGATATAATACACGGTCGTGCCTTTTGACGTATATCCGGCCGTGTATGTTTCTGAGCTTCCGGACCTTCTTGTTTGATACCCCCCCTCAAATTGATGCGGACTGATCAAGAGCATCAATTTGCCAACAAGAAACTGATGACGTTTACCGAAAAAGAGCCTTAGAAAAATATATCAGCTGTTTGAAGATTCGAAGATATATGTAGAAGAGAAATAGCACCATTATCATTAATTTCTCGAATAGAATGACAGTCCACTTCAATATGTTTGTACGCTCATGAAAAAACAGGATTCCCAGAAATCTGAACCGCACTATTTATTATCGACATGAAGAGAGGTTAGACCCAAGTTGAGGAAAACAAACCTCAGCCAACAATCCTCGAAACCAATAATCTCAGAGCAAGCAAACGACATAGCACGATATTCGGACTCAGTAGAAGACTTAGACACACGATCTTATTTCTTACTCTCCCAAGAAATTAAAGAGTTACCAAGAAACATACACCAACCAATAATAGAGCGCGTGTATCAGAACAACCAGCCCAATCAACATCACTATATGTGGTTAAGTGAATGGGGGACTCCCTAGAAAAGAACAAACCCCGAGAGAAGTCCCTTTTAAATACCGAACAATACGACGAACTGCTGCTAAATGAAAAATGTGTAGGTACCTACATAAATTGACTAACTTGTTGTACAGCAAATGAAATATCAGGCCATGTAATAGTCAGATAATTGAGACTTCCAACAAGTTGTCGGTATAGAGATGGATCAGATAGAAAGTCACCATCATGTCGTTGATAAATTTTAAAATTCACTTCCAAAGGGGTATCGACAGAACGTCCCTCTTGGAGACCCGCTAAAGCAATAAGTTCTCAGTATATTTATGTTGATGAAGGAAAAATTTCCAGTAGAAGAAGAATGAACCTCAAGACCTAAGAAATAAGTTAAAAGAGCCCAAATCTTTCATATGAAAAGAAGCTTGAAGTCGTTTTTTGTAATGAGACATTAATTGAGTACAGATCCTGTGATAACAATATCATCAACATAGACTAACAACAAGACAATTCCCTTGTCAGTCTTGCACAGGAATAATGAAAAATCATACTGACTTTGAATAAAAGAGAAACTAAGAAGGTATTACGAAACTTCTCAAACCAGGCTCGTGGAGCTTGTTCAAGCCCTATAGAGACCGTTTAAGCTTTCAAACATCAGGTGAGGTGTGGAAAAAAAATCTTGGAGGAGGAGTCATATAGATATTTTTCCTTGAGGTCTCCATGCAAAAATGCATTCTTAACATCCATCTGTCGTAAGAACTATCCTTTAGATGCAGCAATAGATAGAAAGAGCCCGGGGCAGTTGTCATCTTAGCCACAGGTGCAAAGGTCTCTTCATAATCAATGCCATAATCCCTGTCGATTGCCAAGAGCTACCAACCTTGCCTTATATTTGTCGAGGGAACCATCAGATCAAATCTTAAGAGAGTAAACCCCTTTACAACCAATGGGTTTAACACCAGCAGGACGAGAAACAATATCCCAAGTGTGATTATCTTGAAGTGCTTAAAGTTCCTTTGCATGGCTTTTATCCAGCAAGGTTGTTTGCAGCCTGAGAATAAGAGGTAGGAATGGTAGCATTTGTTACAATTGCAGAATAGCCGTATCTATTTGGAGGACGAGTGTGCCCAGTTAATCGTCAAAGAATCATTGAAGCATTTTCAGGAGCAGGGTCAGAAAGGACAAGTCCAGGCTGAACCCTTTACAAAATAAGAGTCATCAAAGTGAGGAAGCACAACAGTATCGGATGTCAAAAAATGTTCTGAAAAAAGTATTCATGTTTAAAGAAAATCACATCCCGAGAGATATGCCATCGATTATTTATCGAATCATAACACACAAAACCTTTTTGATTAGAACTGTAACCCCTTAAAGCCACATCAAACAGACCGGGCTGACAACTTATGACGTTTTATGAGTTGGTAAATGAACGAAACAAACACATCCAAAAAGTATGTAGCATATGATAATTAGGATGTTACCAAACACTCGTTGATAGGGAGAATCAACTTCAATTGTTGAGATGGTAAGGGGATTAAAAAAATAAATAGCAGTAGATAAAGCTTTGGGCCAAAACTTAGCTGGAACAGAAGATTTTAACAACAATGTGCTCACCAATCTAACAAATGTCGATTTTTCTGTTCGGCAACTCCATTCTGCTGGGTGTATAAGGACATGAGCATTGTGAAACAATACCCTTGGTATGAAGAAATGCTTGAAACTCATGAGACATATATTCACCACCATTATCATCCGTAAGATTTTAATACAAGTGGAAACTGAGTCTCAATATATGTCACAAAGGTTTGAAACACAGTAAACATGTTTGCTTTGGAATGCAAAAAAAATCCATGTAAATCGATTGTAATGTCAATAAATGTCACAAAATATTTATACTGATCATGTGAAATAATTAGTGCAATTCCCCAAACATCACTATGAATAATATCAAAACATTTATTGGCACGGTACCCAAAAAAGGAAAAGGCAATGTCTTATCTTTTGCCTAGTTTACAAGTATTAGGGGGAGAATGTTAGGTTCTCTAATTTAGTTTTGATGTTAATAAAAGAGGAATAATCTGTAACCAAATGAAGAGTACGTAATTTTTTTAAAGTTGAACAAGGAGACAGAAGCTTGTTCAGAACCTTTAAAAGTGTTATATAGAAAATTTTTGTTTGATTTGAAGGTGTTTCAGAAGTTATGTAGTGTATCCGTAGTTATCATGTTAATCTTTCAGAAGCACTTTCAGAACCTTTTTTACTAGGAGAAACAGTTTACAGGTTTGTTTCAGAAGCACTTTCAGAACCTCATAATAGTAGGACAGTTAACAAGTTTGCTTCAGAAACACTTTCAGAAACCTTTTATGTCTGTCACGAATTTTTCTAGATTACGTTCTAATTTTTATATCGAATTTTTTTAATAAATTTCAAGGCCTAGCTCCCCGTGTCAAGTATTTTTGGGTAATTTACTTGATGTGTTTTACTAAAGTTGGATTTTATATCATGGGGTTTTTAATTTACATAAAGTTTTACAAGATTTTATTCAAAGATTTCATTTTATGATAAAATGAGATCATATAAGATTTACATTTTATGAATTTTTAAAATTTTGATATTTGTGCTATTTTTGGGGAAC